>WUQG02413798.1:0-41454 GCA_011317285.2 Androctonus mauritanicus | reverse complement strand
AGTGGTTCCCAACACAGGGGCAATTTGATTTTTAAGGGGGACAATTCGAGAATGAGTTATTAACAGTGAATTTTTTGCATTTCTTAATGGTTATAGGGACCACATATACAATACATAAATATATAGTGTGTCATATTCAATTTTAAAATTAAAATTAGAATGTGCACTGCGGTTTTGAAACTTTATTTCCTGTTTTTTCATATCACTTCATATTAGTATATTTTTAAATAATTTCTTAGTGATTTCTTCCTCAGTAATTCAACTATCCTTTCGTTCTATTATTTTTCTCTTTCACGGATGCCATATTCTTTGGAAGCTTATTTAGACCAAGTTAATGGCCTTTTAGGCTTCCTTCACGTGAATATCAGTTCATTTTTTGAATAATAAAAATTATATCTCACAAGAGGCATCAGGATTTTAGAGATGTTTAAGTGGGGCTTGGCCAGAAAAAGGTTGGGAACGATTGCTCTAAGGGATCAATGTAATTTACTATTTTGGAATATTCTTAGTTTGGTATACGAGGACCGAATAATGCCCAAAAAAAATCCTCATTCACTTAATATCTGAGTATGTATAAATCAAAATTTCATTTATTGCTTTATGGATATATTTTGTTGCCATAAAACTGCAAGATTTTATACTTATATATACTTAGAAAATAAATTTACATTCGAAATTAGATATAACTCCTCTTTTATGATACTAAAATAATATTTTTAGTTGTTAGAAAGAGTTTGAACTGCATTTGTTCATCCTAAATCTGATTATTTTTTTTTAAATCTGCATTAAAACTAACTTACAAATGTTTATTAAATTTACAGATGAGAAATGTTTGTTCCAATTAATTTATGATGACTCCAAGGCATATCGATGTAAAAATTCATAAAATTCTCAAACTGATTTTATGTTTGAGACTGAATTATAAAATTAAATCAAGTGCTAGATTATTAACAACCTATTTAAAGAATGTATTTTCTTATTGTTCTATGTCTTCCCTACTTACAATGTGTGTGAGAGACACGCAATTTTAAATTCGAAATTTTTGCATAAAATCTCACAAGCCCGTTCCATACAAGGAAGGAAATTCTTCTACTCAATCATGGCCAACATTGATGGATTTTTCAGTCAAGCTCGACATGTAATAACTCTCTAGCAGTCGAAAGAATTGTAAAAATCTAAAAACAATCATCAAGTCACTTCACGGGAGATTTATTATTATTATTATTACAGGTTAGATTAATTATAGAAGGGTTCATACTCTTACTCAACTTTCTTTCGAAAACATACTAGAATTTTGTCAATTTATCGAGTTTTTTCTTTTTGTAATCTATAGTTTTTCTGTTATCTAATGGAAATTTTATGATCTGATAGCGATTTTTGTTCTTCCATTTTTTTATTTATTTTATATGCTTCTTTAACTTTACTCTGAAATAAAAAAAGTTATATTTTTTGCACAGTACATAAAACAAACACTGTGAGTAAATAAATCCGTTTTGATCTGATAAATTTGCTGAATTAATAATACCGTTTTGCGATTTTTGATTGATTAATTTTTACTTGTTTTAACATCTGTTCGATTTTTATTAATCGTTTAATTAAAATGTTAACATTCGTATTTTCCATTTATTTTCAATTTACCATCTCAGATTTAAAAGATGGTCTGATGCAAATTTTCGTGAAAATTAATGAATCGTTTATTATAATGAATTTGTATCAATCTAAAATTTAGATATATAGATAATATTTTACGAAATACACTTTTACGACCGATTAAAAAAACAAAAAATTTTTTTTTATGAAATCTTCAGTAAAGAGTTAATATTCTTTACAAACCTTCCGAGTGATCTAATATTGATTTTTGCACGAAACATTATTAAATTTCTTCTAATATTTATTCTGTGATAAAAATATTATACGATTTTATTGGATATAATTTTCGTTTCAACCTTGAACTTCTCCCCCTCAACTTTCTTAGTTGAAATTTAATCAATTGTTTATTATTATTTTTTTTAAAAACTTTTCCTCTATTTTTGGTTCTTTTAATTAATCTGACAGTCTTCTTTATTTTTTCTCTCCGGAAGCCTGCAGGATATTTTCTTTTTTATCCTGCTTATCGGATAATCTTAGGTATTTATTGCAGACATTTTATTCCAAATCAGCCATACATGACTTGACTTCCAGTTTTTATACTCCCCCAAAAATTAAGAGTTGTTTTCTATAATATATTCGGATAATGTCAATCATATTATTCACACTTAAAATTTTTTACAGTGTAAATTCAACATTATTGACTTGAATGTTAAGCATAACTCCTCGAATATTAACTACAACTCAAAACATAAGTGAACACGAACTACTCGCTGCATGGCTACTGAATTTTCGATAAACTCAGATAATTTTAACCTAAATTATCACAGATAAAAAAAAAAAACAGGAATTTTATCTCTCAAGTAAGCATTTTTCCCATGGGAATAACCTATATTATGCGTGTCTCGGTTATGACTATAGAGTATATTGGTATGATATACTGTAGAAATGTTATTAACTATTTCGTAACCAATCTAATTGCATTTTGCCATCATTTAAAACTAACATTTATATATAACTTTAATGTATTTTCATTGTAAATAGCGAAAACAAAACAGCTGTGACCATAGTTCGGTTTGAACAGTTAACATTCAAGGTTACAATACTTTATTTCTTTATAACCCAGACAAACATGCCAATACAATGTGCAGTAATCTAAAATTCGGATTTGTTTTCCTCATGCAGAACTGGCAGCAATCCAACAAAAAAAGTGCTTAATATCATTATCATATTTATTCAATAGATTTTAATCTTCTACAAAATTTCGTAATTTTTTTTTTTTTTTTGTCTCTTTCAAAGCATTACTTTTATTCAAAGTCTTTTTTTTTCTTTGCTTTCTTCCATTTTATTTATCAGATCAACTAAATATATTTTATACGAATATTTTTCATTCAATAACAAATTTAAGGTGATGATATATTATTCATATTATCAAATATTCTTTTTACATTTAAACTTAGCTCGTTTATAGTCGATTGATGTATATCAATTTTCTCTCTGTATCTAATGGTAAACATTTTTCCATGGATAAATCTTTTTTAAGAAGTTTAACTTCTAGTAAATTCTCTTATCCAGCACCTCTCACATAGAATAGCATAAAATAATTTAATTTACTGACCATCTACTTAGTTGTATACTATATGTTGCTTTAGAGATTAATAAGTAAACATAATGCCCCTGCACACTTTTACTTAAAAATAAGATAGATCTTCTATATAATGCTTCATACAGTGTGTAATAATTTAACGAAGTTTAGCCAATAAAATCGAAATTTGTGTTGAAATTTCACACAAAAATAACGAAGAAAATTTATTAAAAACATAAGATCATGTTAAATCTTTCATGGTTTAAGTTATACTTATTATGTTATCATAACTGTTCTTAGCAAAACTGATATATTTATATATAAGATATATTGCAATGCAAAATATATATTATTTTGTTTTCTTTATAAATCCTGATAATATGAAGCATCTAAATATCTTGAGAATTCATAACTGTAGAGGAAAACATTAAACTTACATTTTAATTACATGAAATTCGATTTAATTACTCGATTTTATGAGATAAAAATAATTTCATTTTAACATACATATTATTATCGAATTTTTATATTATAGTGTTCCATATATATATATTTTCTTCTTCCTATTAATTATTATAAATTTTAGAACAGTTAAAGAATGCGAAAAATGGGAAAATTCGATAATTGATTTTGACTACAGAAACAATTGAAAGAATTAATGGTAAAGAAATTGATCTGAACGGAATGCAAAGATGTTATGGAATTCCACTACAATGCAGTCGATATGCTGGAATTTGCTAATAAAATGGCGCTAGAATAATATATTCATCTAATATAATCTTCAGATAAAGTATTTTCTAAATCCTTAAGAGGAAATAGTGGGGGGAGTTAGCTATCAAGCCAGATATATTATATTGAAAGAGAATGGGATAAGGCGGCTTTTGTAAATTTTATTACAATAGAATGTCTGGTGTAATCAAGGAAGGATGTAAAACTTTATCATTAGTGTAGGCAGTTTCATTTTTCATCCTTCCTTTCTTTTCAAAATTAAGTTTGTAGTATATGGAACATAAAGATTTACTACTAAAATAAGATAATAGTATGTATCTTAGATTGAAAAAAGTTTCTTTTGTTGCTAATTTATCTTTAGATTTCATGGAAAAATTCCCATAAAAACAATTTTTTTTCCTATATACTTTTTTCTATCATAATAGAACAAATTAATAAAAAAATATAGTTGAGAATGTAGGAATGATCATATAAAATATATTAGAATTATCTCTCTCTTCTTTAGAGAATATTCAACAGCAATCGTACTGAAATTTAAAAACGAAAATAAAAGAGAAATTATTATATGAAATATTAGAAAATAACATATTTTGGAAAGAACTTAAATGCATAATTTTGATATGTCTATTATTTTGGAAACGTCAGCGATGAGGGATTAAAAGTATGTTAAGAAAAGTCATCTTAAATGGCATGATGATCCTACTGAATTTCATTAAAATCTATCGAACGATTCAATAGTTATTAAGGAGAAATCTTGCATTCAAAAGGGTGGAAATTCAATCTTACAAGATTTCTCTTTAATAATCAGTTGGTTAAACGAATATCACCATGCTTACTGACTATCTCTGATTGTCTGTATATATCTATTGAACTAGTTTATTAATTTTTATGAAATCCGATGGAATATTTAATCATTAAATGTAACCTTGATTTAACTTTTTTTTAACTTTGTAACTTTAACCATTTAAAAATGGTAGACATTCAAACTTCCGAAATATTCTTTCAATCTCTTTTGAACCAATTGATGAATTTTGATGAAACACAGCGTGAATGTCATCCATTTGCAGATGATTTTGAAAAATCCATCAATTAGTTCAAAAGAGAGTGAGAAAGCATTTCGGAAGTTTGAATCTCCACCATTTTTTAAATAGTTGAATATAAAAAGTTAAAAAAGTGACAACAAGGTTATCTTTGAAATTAAAATATCAGATTTCATAAAAAATTTATAAATTAATTCGATAGATGCACATAGATAATCAGAAAAAACCATCAAGCATACAGATGGTTTAAACCTCTATTTTCCAAAGAAAAGTAGAGATTATACATCTGAATTTTAATATATTAGAGGAGAAAGCTTTGGATGAATCGAATGAAGAAATAAGGAGAAATAAATAAATTAAAAAATGTACAAATTTTGAAGTTTTTTTTTAAAATAAACTGCAAATACTCGAATTAAGATTAGAAGAATAATTAATAAAATATATGTTTCGAAATTCTGCCATTAAAAAATTTGAGAAGAAGGAAATTAACAAAAATTGAACAAATAAATAACTTGTTTTTAGAAGTATTGAGTGGTAATGCTTTTCCATATACATCCAAGGCAATAAAATGTGAAGTGGCTGGAAGCGAATGAAGTGAGAAAATAGAAAATTCTTTTAAAGAGAATGCTTGGAAGGATCGAAAGAAGTGAAACGAAAAGAGTAAATGATTTGTGAGATAAGAACAATAAATGATTTCAAATCTGTATGAAGTAAAAAAGAGACACGGTCATTTCTTCGATATATATATATATATATATATATATATTGTATTATAGGGTAAATTGACAACATATAATAAGTAATATGGAAGTAACTTATATGCTTTAAAAGATGTTACGGAATTTCATTCTATATTCTAAAAGAAAGATTCTATTTCTGAATATAGAATATTCTTATTTCATAAGAATATTCTATATTCTTATGAAATTTTGTTTCTTGGATTGAATTAATTTAAAAAATATAATTCCATAATTTATCTTTGAAAATATTCATATTTACTATTATTATTCCAAGAAAAATTTGTTCAAAATGCATTATTTCATTAAATATGGAAATATTTATGCACATGGATATTTAATTTCTTGCTTATTGGAGAAATCAATAAGCAAAAAAAATAAATTCTCGCTTTTTAGTTTTATTTTTATCTAATTTTTCAATTAATATGCTTTCTTTTTCTTCTGAAATGTTTTCATTTGTTTAATATAAAACAAATTTCGCCCATTAGAAAATATGAAAAACCTTGTTGAATTCCGTCAAACTTTTCAGATGTACATCAATCATTCCTAAACATTAAAATGGTAATTTTTCCTTCATCTATCATCAAAATAATGTTCTTTTGTTTTCTTTTTTACTGTAAAGTTTTGTTTCCTAATACTGCCTATTTGCTTTTAACATAATTTCCTTCTAAAAGTAATCCTGACAATTATTTTTATTTGTTATGATATACAGACAGAAGATTACCAATTTTTTTATGATATAATATCCGAATTTATTCTTAATAAAAACGAATAGAGTATTTTATTGTACGAATCAATTCCAGAAACAAAATTCCGCAACTTATCATCAAAATAGGCATTTCCCACATTAATTCTATATAATATCAATTTACCAAATCCAGTAATAAAAAAAAATATGGAAGAAATAATCAGGCCTCTTTCTTATAGTTCTGAAATCATTCTATTGTTCTTATCTTACAAATCACTTACCTTTTCCTGTTCACTTCCCTCCATCCTTCCAAGCATTCTCTTTATAAGAATTTTGTATTCTCTCAGTTCATTCTTTCCCAGCTACTTCACATTTTATTGCCTCCGATGTACATAAAAAAAGGCATTCGCACTCAATACTTCTAATACTTCTAAGCTAGTTATTTATCTGTTCGGCTTTTCCTAACTTTTTAATAGATTATTATGAAGACTATGGATACTATAAATTTCTCTAATTATTTTTCTGAATTCCTCACATATTCCACAATTTCCTCTAGAGATTTTTTAATATTTCGTTCTCGTTTCTCATAATTTTTTCTTTTATTCGATTCGCATCAGATTTTTCCTACTGTTAACGCGTTATACAAATCGTTGTTAATTCGAAATTGTCTCCGGAGAATTATATTTTATTATTATCGTGTCATCGTGATAATATTAATTTATCAATGCTGTTTTATAAAATACTTAATCAGTTGCTTAGATTGATAGAATAATTCTCCAGGTGACACTTATTCCTTTTAAAAGAAGAAGAGGAGTTAGCTCTACAGATAAATCACTTCTAAAAGCTTATCATTACACGCATTATCTGCATGCGGTTCATCTGTCTATTAAACACACAAAGGTTTCACGAGGTAAAATATACTATCAATCACATCTAAAATGGTTCTCTACTTTTTTATATTTTACTTTAGAATCTCCATCCAACGAATTGCTAAGCTTTTTTTACTGTTGCATCACATGTAAACATAAACTTAATATGTAAAACATTCAATGAACTTAATTTTATCGAAATGCCTTTATAAATCGATCTACTTTCTTATATTTCAGCTAATTTTTTGCCGCTATTCTTCGACACTGTTAAAAAATGTTTTCGAGCCTTTATTAATGGTATAAAATGTATTGTTTTGATAAAGGAGAATAAATTATATCAGAATGACGTTTACACCAATCTTTCAACGCCAGTTTAGCTTTCTTAATCATTGCAGCAAATTGCAAATTGGATTCTTGTATCAGAAAAAATTTTTTATAGATTCTTCGACATCGCTGAGCGGCTACCTGCGGAGAATCTATATCACGCCAAGATTTCCCACCGTGTAACTCAAAAACTAATAAAAGATGAATTACTATCTACTTACTACAATGAAAGTTAGTTCTCGACAATCTTACCTGCTTGTTTTTCGTGTATGAGAATGAATATTTCATTAAATAAAAAATAAAAACCGAATTACCATCGATCCTCAGAGCGAGGGGTCAGTCCGATACAAGATCTAATAAAAAAATCCTTTTTATTATTGTTGAAACTATTAAATATTTTATAAATGCATACAGTGGAAGAACGTATTGTTTAACATAACTGGTAGAGAGTTAAAAAATTCAAGAACTATGCTACAATTGTACAAAAACACTTCCGAACTTTGAAAAGGCAGCAAACGTCATTCTTGTAATAGAATTTGAGGAGAATTTTTTTTCTTCCCAGAAAAAAAAAAAAGAAATTGCTTTTTTATATTATTACTTTCAAAAAAACGTTTCATTTATGGAACTTTTTAAAATATAATTTAATTTAATAGATCCCATTTAATAAAATTTATTACTCGATTTGGTTTAATAAATCATAATGTAAACGTAGTTCATCTGAAAGAAAAATTTTTATGATGAAGTTTTAGCCATTTTTTTTTATGCATTTAAAAATTTATTTAACCGTTTATAAGATTAATATTAACTCAACACAAGAGCAAAAAATATATATATATTTTTTTTTAATTTAACTGTGTTTTACTTCTACTTATGTAAAAATCATAATTTCTGCATTTTTAAAGGAAGAGAAAAATCGCAGAACACTTTCAAATCTTCGACATTATTCAATATGTGCATAACCTAACAAAAGGAATGGGAAAAAAATAAAAAATCAAGTAAAAATGTTCTAAGTCGTGGCCTAAGGCTAAATGGCAAGTTGTATTTTCAAAGTTTAATGTGATAGTAATATCATTTTTCAAAATTCTGACAGTTATCAAAATGTATACCAGAGGCATTGTGAAATGCAAAAATAATGGATCGTTGCAGTGGGATTTGTAGTTATGTATAATTGTAATTACTCTTTAAAGTTTCATCGTTTCGTGAGATGTTAAGAGAATTATCTCTGCACGTCATCGCCACTTATAAATGCAAAATTATTACGAAAAGCGGGAAGAGTTGTTTCGGTTGTCATATTTATTTTCGGACCGTTTACAGCGGTGTAAAAATAAATTAATTTCTGCACAAGTTTGAATTATATTGGGACGACAAACTTCGCACTGGGACAAGTTAATAGTTAATTTTGCATGTTATTAATGATAAATGCATTTTATAACGAATAATATGCAGCAAATATTGCGTTATCCGGTAAGCATGGGGATTACTACATTGCGGCTTTCTAAATAATCCGGTTTTCTGAACATAATGTTAAATCTAATGATTAAAAATGGTCAAATTAATATTTTTAATGTATATTAATGTAAATTATATAAAACTTAGTCGTACTTTTAAGAATAAACTGTTTATTTTTATATTGCAATCGTAGCGCATTCAATATGTCCAGTATCTGTATCAAAATTGCTGCTATCTTATAAAATATTTTAAAATTTATTTTAAATATTTTAATTAAACAACTAATTATTAAAATTTTCTGAACTAGTCAGAAAGTTTGTTCGTTTACTATAAAAAAAAAAAATGAATGATATACTGATACATGATCGACATCTCCGAAACTTCCAACTAAATTAAATACGCGAGCTATCAATCAATAGAGAAAATCAATGCAAAGATCGTTAGCAAGACTAAAAAAAATGAACAATGAATTTCAGATAAGTACATTAGACAGCGCATCTTCATTTTCTTCAGGTCATTTAAAACAAACTTATGAAACGATTTTATTAAAAAAGAGCATTTTGTGTTAGTTATAATTTATTTTTCCAAGTGCAAAAAATATGTTAAAGAAACAGATAACGCATGCAAAAAATTGTATTGTTTATCTTAAGTTATTAAAATTGTCTTGGGGGTCATTCTATGTCGAGTGATCCTAGGGATACCTGCTCGATCTTTTTCAATTTTGCTAAAATTTGATATGAATATGTAAATAGGTTTCAGAAGCTGTGCAAAATTTCAGTTCAAAAAGTGGTATGGTTGAGGCATTAGGAGAGGTTGGTGTAACGCGAATTCAATCACAAATAATTTTCTAAGCTTCAAATACGATTGTTGCGTAACCATAACACTTTGCAGTCTGAATCCTTGCAAGTTTGTTCAGATTTTGTGTAAACCCAAAAATTCCGTCATCAAGAGTTATAAGGTCATTGGTCAAATTTAACCAATGTTTGAGAGCAAGTATTTCAGTATTTGATACTGAATTTAATTTTTTTTTTATGTTACAATTGAAAAGAGCAGATTTTCAACTACAAGAATAATTGTTTTACAGTTTTGAATCTTGAAGTTCTTCAAAATTAGGCCACTTGATACGGAATAATCCACCTGATAAGAATTGAAGATTGGCGAACAATGATCGGATTCCCCTGAAAATTCGCAGCACTATCAGATTCGAAATTTTCACAGATTTTTGCAATCTAAAGCGACGAATCTTACATACTATATGGTTCACAATTTCTATAATTTTTCAGATTGCCTGTAAAAATTTTTTTCCAATCGAATTTATTTAAATTAATCTTAAATTGTATAATATCGCCGCAATTAATGTTTGATTATTATTCTTGTCATAAGTGCGCTTCTAAAATCAATAATATTTAATTTTTATGATTTTAAAATCATGTAATATGGCCATCACTATGTCAGTGATTTGAGCAGCTCATGTCAATTAAGATATACCATGTTACTCGTATAATTTTCGCATCTCAATTTTCTAAATCGTTTATAAAAAATTTTTTGTATGCTTATTATAGATAAAGACATGTTTTATGTTTCTTGGCTATAAATTTTAGAAAATTGGGAATAAATAGATAATTTGGTTACATTAAAATAGTATAAAGTTCTAACAATTTTTGGAAGGAATTGACTATTTTTTTTTCAATTTTCGGAGTGGTAGGTTCTTTTTTCCTGGAAAGAATTGGCAACACATACTGATGTACTGTAAACTTGTCAATAATCAGTTTTGCTGAGTTTGTGTTATTCTAAGAAGTAACACAAATTCAGCAAAAATTTTATGTGAAGAAATGTAATAACAATACAACATAATTCCAGGTGAAAGTCGTAAAATTTGTTAAACAAAGTGGAAACTGCATTTCGCACGAAACGAAGAGAACATAATAATATTTTTCATTTTTATTATAAACTATAGTATTTTTTTCGTTATATTAATGTATAAACCAAAAATATTAAAATTTTATGGATAGAATGCTCTCAATCCTGAGTTGAGAGTTGCCACTAAAGAAATACTTTCCAGATATACCTGCATGATTTTGGCATCCCCATTTCTTGATGTGAAAATTGGCAGAAAAATTCAAAAATTACTCAACTAAAACGATATCTTAAGCAAACAATATAAGGATTACATGTAAATAAAAAGTTCAATTGTGTAGAAATTTCCTCATTTCAGAAATTTGCATTTTTATTCGCAAATTTAACATATTATAAAAAATGCGTTTTTATCTAATCAGAATATGGAAACAAAACCTCAAAATTATTATTTTTTCGATCAGAAATTGTCATTCATTCAATTACTGTATATGGAACTCATTCATCGATATTTGTATATTATCTGTTTGCACGTAAACAAAGATTCGTAAGAATTAGAGAAAATTTTGAAAATATGCAAAACAGCAAAGAAGAAAGATTTTTAAAAAATTACATAAGAAATATCATCGTGGCATTTAAAAATAGCATCATTCTTATCAACTCATCGTACAGTTTTCAAGATAAATGACGAATACGTGATGTACCCGAATACGTGTAGCTATCCAAATTCATTAATTAAGATTCGTATTCGTAATAATAAGTATTGCTTTCAGTAAGATGAGAGAAATCTGGACTACATTATCTATCTTTATCATTTTTCTTACGTTATTATGGTTTCGTTAGCTTAAGATCAGACAATCCATAAATCGAAAGCAATCAGTCTGACTTGTGTTTCAGCTTACAGAAAAGTCCGAACTGCATTTTCACCAGAGAAATCAATACAGATAACAACTTCGTCTTAATTTACACAGAAACATTATGCGAAATAAGAGTAATCGTATGTTAGATTTCACAATCGTCATCTTAGAACTTCTTTTATCTATAATTTATGTCGTGTACACTTCCAAGTAATCTTTAAAGTGAAATCCTAGTCGCATTACTTTAACATTCAGTTCAGTCGAATTAATTATGAAGTATTTTGTAGCATCTCTTGTCGGTAAGATATATGGATAGCAGGAAAACTAAGAATTTCCAAAATATTGAGATTAATTTTCTGTCCATTTTAACATGATAAGTTTCGTTGAAATGATTCGATTGTTTTACGTTATAAAGCAAGTTTTATTTTTCGTATACCGAATCAGATTTATCGAATTTTGTTATAAGTTAATTAAAATTTCAATGTACTGAAAAGCAATGTTTGCAATAAAAAATGGAAAAAAAACCTTAAAGTTCAAAGTTAACTCTTCCCACTCGTTCTCTTGAATGAATTGCTAAGGTTATCAGGGTAATAAATATGATCTTGTATGATCTCAAGTGTAAGTAGAATTTTTGTCAATGGTTGGTATGTCAAAGCCATATTTATGCGAAGAAAAAATCCTTTTGAATGAATATAATATCAATCATATAAGGTGACAAACAGCTTCAAGATATAGAAATTTAAAAATTTCTAATGGCCATCTTATAACGGGAGCACAATTTCGAAATTTGTAAACGTGTAACTTCGATGTAGAAGAATTTTCCATTAAAATCTGTATGTTTGCAATCCTTTGCTCTTGTGATTTTTGGTCCCTTGGATATTTGGTACTTGGGACAATTTTCAAACTGTCTGGCACACAGACAAACGGAAATAATTACGATTTAAGAATACTGCTGTAAAATATAAAATTCTTTTAAAGGGCTACGATGTCATTCATGTGTGACAAACAATATCATATATTGCATATTGACATTTTAATTTCTCAAACGTTCACCATTCTTGTTTCGAAGGGGAGCCATCTTGTAAAGCACCCATAAAACTAAACAAGCATGTACTTCGGATAATAAATGAATGATTTAGAATTTAAATGTTTATATTTCTAGATATTTTTCAGACGTACGAGAATTTGAATGTATACAGCTTTTTTTAATAGCTTAAAAACTTTTATTCGCAATCGTATTGGAGAAATTCAAATAAATGCATTTAAAAATTTAACTGATACCATCACTCGGCGTTTAATTTATCAGAATTACCATATTCCCTGAATATTTTATACGTAAAAAAAAAAAAATACAATTCCGAGAAAGCGATCGCGTACCAAATTAATTAATCTTTACTGATTTCGATCTCAAACCTTCCCGAAAATAGCAAAAGAATATATTTTGTTGCAACTTTAAAACTAATCGATACGGAAGAAGTTTCATTTAAACATTAAATTATGCCATTTATTCAGAAATCCTGCCATAATTACGAAGTCATTATGCTATCTATCCATCTATAACACGTCATTATAGTTCAATGGGAATATATTACGATAAAGTTTAACGGAAGTCATTGAGATTTTTTAATCTTTCATCCAAAGATAAAAAAAAAATAAAATCTTATTTATTACGTCATTAAAGACGTAAAATATATAAAATTTAATTGAAATTTTGTTCGGATGCGTTAAATTTTACGAAAATCCAGTATTCAATAATACTGTAATTGTTTTTAAACCCTGAGGGCGTTATGGAGAACCAAAACAATCGAAGATGCTGTAGTTTTAATAAAAGTTCTACGCGGTTTATAACTTAAATATTAGAAAAAGAAATAATTAAATTGCGCAAATGAAGTTCCCCTCGAAAAATAAATGTCAAAAAATCTTAATAACGAATTTCCACCTTTTAAAATTTATTCTTCTCCAGAGCGAGCTGGAAAAATGGAGAGAAATTTTGAAAAGAAGTAAGGATTAAAATAATTATAAAAGGAATATTGTCTACGAGTTTATTGAATTTTTACTGACCAAGATGTAATCTCATTGTCATTTCAATCACAGCTTTGATTGCCTGGAAGATAATTTTCTTTCTCTGATTGCCTATGGAGAAAATCAGAGAGGTAGGAAGAGGAGTTTATTCTTTTCTTTTTACATCTCTTCCTAGTTTCTAAGAACCGAGACTTTTTCCACTCGGAATAGCTTTCGGAACTGGCACTAAATGTCAAATTTCGTGTTATAGTTCGGTAATTTAGAGTCTCATTCTAAATTCTTTCTCGGATAAAGTCTCCACAAGGAATCGATATAGGATAGAGTCTATCGACTACTACTTTAATTGGTTTAGATGAATGAATGTAAGAACATCAATATTTTCTGTAACGTAATTGGAATTGTTTCTGCACACGCTATTAAGTCTCTTGGCATAATGCACCACTTTTGGCAACAATTGGCTTTTCTCCAACTAACCGAACACGAACGGTATTGGTCACACCACTCTCGACTGTTCTGTCTTAATGCTGTTAATTGGAAAATGCGATCGAAACGTCATCGTCGACATCACCAGTTATGATGCGAAATTATTTACATATTCGAGAAAAAACTTATCTGCATAGAAATAAATACAATCCACACTTTGCTACGTAGAAAACTCCATATTTTTTGTGCAAAAAAAATATGTTGACAAATCGATACCAAAAATTTATATTAATGGTTATCGCATTGTGACATTTTTCCCGATAGTTTTATTAAAATAAATTGTTATGTATATATATTTATTTCGACATATTTACTATTTTTGACAGGGTAAACAAATAGCTTTATACAGTATTTATTCGCTTACAAATTTTGAGTTTATACGGACCGAATCGAAAAAAAAAAAAAAAAACGAGAAAAGTAAAACTTTTCGAAACGGTTTTCTTTAAAACCAGAAACTAATTTTCTACATTTCTCTAGAGTTAAATCAACTAAATGAGATTTTATAATCAAATAAAAAACAATGATTAACCATTAGCGAAAAGCAGAACGCTATTTTTCCTCCCGATAAAGAAGAGCAGGTAAGTATACACTTGAGATTCTTTACATAATTTGGTTAATTTTCCTCAGCGCTACTAATTACGAAATTAATTTATATTGCATATTTATAACTTAAATTGTGTAAATTTGGGCTACAAAATATATACAAATAATATACACGTTATCATCAATAATAAATAATTATCAGTTATTATTATTATTATCATCATTACTAGTTGTATCACTTAAAATATCTCACAAATTTTTAGAGAAATTAAAAAAAAAAAAAAAATACTTTTTTAATAAAAATGAGGAATCGATTTTCAGACTTCGAATTAAAAAGAAATGAAAGTTTAAAAAGTGAATTTCTGGAATTTTAATTTTTCTTTTAATATTAATATTCCTTATATTAAAATAAATGTTATTCATGTTTCCAAAAAGAGCCAAATTATTCAAAAATAATATATATATTTTTTTCTTAAATTCCATCCTGGATAACGAAGAGTTAACATTCGGAGAAGGCGTTATTTTTGATCATTTTTTTGTTTATGATTTATTATGATTTACGATTTTCATTTCTATGACAATTACGGATATTCTTTTTTATTTTTATTGTAATTTTGAGTGAGAACACGTTTCTTACTGGCAATAAGGAATTTTATTTAGGTGAGTTCTGAAAGTCAGAAAAACCATCCCGGCAAGTATTGACTTATAGACAATTTAAATCGGAAAAATCTTAGAAACTGATCATTATTCAAGTTTTTTTTTCCTCAAAAGTGTATTTTTATAAATATAAAAAATTAGCGAAGTACAGAATAAATAATAAATATATACAGCATCACCTACTAAAACATGGTTTTGACAGGATTTTACTTTGAGTGCTACCACTCGTCCACGCGTGTAATTAACGTTAAGTTCAGGATTGAAATGTCACGTTCTTTGCAAACGTTTCCCATTATAATATACTTCGATCAACTAAAAAAATCAGCGGAAAACTGTAAACATTGATATATAAAAATCTAAAGCAGTTTGTGTCAATGGCAGCATTCAAAATAAAATCTTTGCCAAATATCAAATATTTACATTTTCAGATATATTTTTATATCTTTGCATTATTATAAATTAAGATAAATTAAAGCAGTTAATATTACACTTAAGCATTATCGTATTTTCCCCAATTACAAGGGTTGTTTATTAAAATATATACTGTTTATTACAACCACGTCTTTGGTGTATAACAAATTAACCGAATTTTTCGTATTTAATAAAATATTTCGCTTGAATTAATTAAATTCTAATAAAGAACAAGTAAAACTTGAAAATTTATCACTGATTAATTAATGACTCCAGAAATTAGAAGCGTGTCATTTCACTGGCGAAGAAGCTTTACCGTATATTTGGTAACACTACTGGAGTGCAGGTGAGTTAGAATAACATCTGAATGAAGAAAAAAATCCAAAAATTTGTTTAATCGGATAATTGCCGAGAGAGTGATGCTACCATAGATCCCGAAAAGTAGAAAGATATACGCTAAAACGGCACTGGAAGCGCGGTATACAGGAAGCGCGTAAACAAACATTTACAATAGCTTAACGCAAAACATACGCTTATCAGTAATTTTCTTATAATTGTTTACTAAGTACTAAGTTCATTGTTTACTATAGTTGGCAATAAACTTCCGAGTTTTTCGTATTCTCTGACAGCAATTTAATTACCTCAAATGAAAAATTTCATCGCGTATAAACAGTTCAAATTAAATGTTATCAAAACTCTTAATTAATAAGAATAATACTTGCATTAAATTAACTGGAAAACAGATGAATAAATATCGCGTAAACAATTTTAAAAAATAAAAATTTACGATAAAAATACGTTTAATTAGAAAACAACTGTTTTTTTTTTTTTTTTTTAATACTTTGACGTTATTTGTATAATGAAAAATTCGCCGACAAATATTGAAAAATTGAGCGTGTCCAACCTTGAGGCAAAAATAAAAAATAGTTGATCGTTTAGGCGAAAAATTCGATTAAAATAATTATAATTCTCGTTTATTAAATAAAATACGTCGTCTTTTACTTACTAAAACTGCTTTCGTCATTTATTAATATCATCTACGAAAGATCTTAACCTTGAAAGTGCCATATTGTTGGTAGAACTAATAGCGCTACGCCGATTAAATTCTTAGCAGTTAATTTTTATAAAATTACGAAATCTTATTTTATTTTTTTCGTTTAATATATTTATGAGAAAAATCAAACATATTAAGTATTTCATTAACATTTTTCGCTTAGGCGGTCGGAAAGTTATATTTTATTTTTATATTAATTATTAAATTTTTTTATCTGGCAACACTACTCGAAAGTTACGATATATTAATAATATACGAACCGGTTTCAATTAATTCCAGGGAAAATCGCCATCTGGTGACAGAAATGGATAATCTTTCAAAAAAGCGGAATGTTTTTACGTTCTCTTTTAAATTCAACAAAACTTCGTCCTTGAATAAAGAATTCACAGATATCTTTGAATCATTCAGAAAGAAAATTTTAATTCGGTGAATGAATATAGACTATATATATTTTTTCTTTCTTATATTTTATTCATTAAAAGAAGTGTGTGTAACATGTTTTGTCGGCATTACTTAAAGCAACTTAATTCGCTGTTTATCTAATTATTATGGTCTAGAAAGGTTTGTTTGTTGTCAAAATTTAAAAATTTAATTATAATTCTCATTTTTTTACGCATGACCAACGGATTTGGACGTAAAAATGACTTTGTTTTAGGTTTCGCATCTCAAAATTCACGCTTTAGAATCTAAAGAACGATCGATATCTGTTATGAAAAATGTTTGCGATGATTAGAACGCGTCAATATCTCAACTTCGGAGAAAATCTGATTATTTTCTAGTATTTTTTGCGATGATAAATCAAAATTATTTCTACCGTTCGGCACTTCGAAAGTACCTTCTTCTCAGCGAATTTTCGTATATTAATCTTTGTTTACCTTCAAAATACTTTGTCCTGTGCATTAATAATACTATAAAATGCGATGAGACGAAAGCGTGGAGATGGTGTATGTATAATCCTGTAACTAAAAATATCAATATGTTTTAAATATGGAGAGTAGAGCCAAAGTTCTAACAACGTTGATGAATGTCGCAAGTGGTAGTTAACTATCTAGACAACATATATTATTCATCCTTCGTACAGAACATTCTTCTACAGTTTGACTTAATATATTGCGGAACGTCGTTTCCTTTATCAAAAAATTATATTTTTAAACTTTTAACAAATTAAATTTTCAATAAGAACCGAACAAACAGCAATTAATTTTCTTAATAAATCAGAAAAAAAAAAATATATGATGCATTAGTCTACGGATTAAAATTTATATTATGATAAAAATATTTTTGAAAAAAAAATAAATCTTTTTTGTTTGTAAGTTTAAATAAATTCTCTTAATTTTTATCAAAAATTAGAAAACTTGCAGCATATCATTTTTGTTAAATTTTAAATCCTCTAGATAAATTGTTTTATTGAAAAAAAATTATTAAATATTCCTTTTTTTTTAATTAAAGCTGTACATATTTATCTCCTGGTTCTAATTTGCATATATCAAATATAAAATTACGAGAATCGTTAAACATATATATATATAGTACGCTTTATTTTTCGCTAAATAAACGTAATTAAAATTTCATTCAGACGAAAATTTCGATCTTTAGGAAGAAACAAAAACCAAAACAAAAAAATTTTTCTATATATAGACTAGTTGCGTGTAACCAATTCTTTGTTTTTTCGAACGTAGTTTAAGAGAGATCCAATTTGATTCTGCAACATTTTATTAGGTATATGTCGAATAAAACGTACAGGAGAGCAATTCCCTCAACAATTTTATTTTTTTTTTTTTGTTTATATAAAAAAATCGGCATTCCTTACAGTATCCATATAGTTATTTATTTTTACCTTTTTAGGATTGTTTTTAAAAAATTCTGGCGGGTTAAAAATGCGATAAACTAAACGGAGAAAAATCCTGCAGACTTAATTATAATAACAAATGAATCTAGATTAGAAATTAGGCGTGCACCGTAAACTTCCTACATGAACCAACCTTGACATGATGCAGGAGAAGGAGAGAGAGAGAGATTTGGTGATCAAAAGAGGAATGTGATATAGCATAGGAAATATTAATTAAATTAAAACAATTTGAGTGCTTACTTCTCCACGTGATAATCATATTTACTCCAATCTGCTTTGATGGTTTCGTTCCCCGGTAACAAGAAATGATTTAATTAAAAGAACTGTAGAAGTTATGACATCTACTATAAATAAAGTCGCGTGTAAATTTTTACAGTCGTTTCCAATAGAAAGCAATTATGACGAAGCTAAAATTTTGTTGTCGTCGTCGTCGTTCTGTCCCACTGATGCGAATCGAATATATAAATTTTTCTAAAATATTTTTCATCGAAAAATACGCTTCTTACATTTTAATTTCGTCCTCGATATTTGCATATAACGTAATTAAATTGGGTTTGTAGGTTTAATTTTTGTGATTCGAGTATTAAGAAAAATGGTATATATGTCACAGTTTCTGAAGGGTGACTGAATAATTATTTTTAAAAACTATGACTAATAACCTAGTTTGTGATATCACCGCAGTTAAATTTTTGTACCTAACAAGACATCGTGTGATAACGAGACATAAAAAATAAAATTTACGCAACGTGTTCGCATAAAAAAAAAAAAAAAAAGTGTATATGTAGGCATAAATATTGTCATTGTGCATCTTTCAATTTTTGTGCGGTTAACAAATCACATACTAAACCGGAAATTCTTTATTTTTGTTTGTTTTTTTCCGTTGAATTGTACTTTATGCGATTCGCGGAAACCGTATTTATGATGTCGAAAATCGTAACAAAAATCTAGTTTGGCCTTATCCTGAATCACCAGAGGTAAATGAAACATTTTTCCGAGTATCAGAACGGATTTAATAAATCGTAAAATGAAAATATCAAAATAAAAACAATTTTTGTATTTTTGGGATATTTTATTTATTTTATCTTGGTGGTAATTTCGAATTCAAAATCGATTTTTGTCCTAAATGACTGAATAACTTGATCGGAGAATTTTATTTATTTATTTTTATTTTTATTTTATTTTTCCGAAATTTTAATCTTGATTACTCGAGCGTACGTTCGACTCTTGTTTTTGATTCATTCGACCACATTTTAACAAGCGAATAAATTAACATAGTAACAACTGTAAACATTCGTTAATAACTGTTGTGCGAAGGTAATATATTCAGCAGAGTTTTACATTCATCAACGTGTGTATCGGTTAAAAATACTTACGAGATCGAAACAGCAATGTAGCGTGATGCACAGTTTTCAATGAAAACAACAAATTCGGTTGAATAAGTAAAGATATATTAAGTAAAATGAATGAAAACTTACCGGATTCCCATTCTTCCCAGTTATTATCCACATTGTGACCATTTAATGTCGATTTCGAATCATCTTTTTCCGCCACCATGCCCTCTTGCACGCTGTATGGCACTTTACTGAGTGGCACGACTTCCACTCTTATCTGCAAACACTTGCCTTGTTTTTCTAATTCGCGGAATACGTGGAGACAACTGTTATTCAACGCAAACCACGAACCGTCCTTTTGGGCCACTTGGATCTTCGGTAATTTGTCTTGATTCCCTTCGAATTTGTTACTCAGATCGGCCACCACAGTTTGGTCCGGTGTCAAAACACCGTTGGTCGAATCCTTGATGAAATGAATGGAAGATGGGGCTAACAGCATCTCCGTCATGAGTATGGATCTGATCAATAGCGACTCGTACTTATTCCAGACATTTCTTTTTTTTATTTTTTCCTCGCTGGTAACACAACCGTAACGCTAACTACGTGAGACCGACATGTCCACACTGAGGCGACAGTCAGAATGCAGGAGACTCTCCGATCGATCGCTACGCCGCCAAACGGAGAGGCTATGCACCCAAACGACGCCTCCGCTACTCAATTATAAAATTTATCTTCGTACAAAATTATATCCATTTTCGTTAAAATTTCAAATTAATAACCTCTTGCGTTAATCAAATATCAATAATTTCATAGAAAATTTATCATATATTAAATTTTATAGTTTAAATAACACCCGATGTTTCTTACGACCGCGTGAGGACATTTATTGCTGATTCATTTTTTATTAAATTCAATTCGTAAATTATAAATTTAAGTTATTATAATTTAATTCGAATTTTCTTATTAAAACAGTTAAATATTTATTTATTTCTTGTAATAATTTTCTCAGCATTGCTGTTAAATTCTGGATGTATTTAACGGGCGCCATCTATTGAGTAACGGTCTTATTAATACCTGTCTGTATTATTCGCTCCGCTTCCTATGCAGTAAATAGTTAATTAGTTAAAGATAATTACGTCTAATAGGAATAAGATAATTAATTAAATAATATTAGTAATTATCATATTATTATAAACAATGATTTTAATTTCGATATTGGATCAAATCGGTTTATTTCCAAAATTGGCATAAATTTCGATATATTTAATTAATTTAACGATATAGATAATAATAATTCGGATAGTTTAGAATCATATTTCAATTATAACATTAACATAAATAATTTCGATTAGGATTAATGATTAAAAGTAAAAATTTATCTATCTTTTATGAAATATTATTTATTTAGGCATAAAAATAGCATCTATAATTATATTTTCGTTTGTTTATATAAATAATAATATTAATATTTATTCATTTTGAGTTTTCCGTATTTTAAAATTATGATAAAAAAAAATTCACGATTTTCAATTAATCTCATTTTTCGACGACAGATGTCGGATTAATTTTCTATTAAACTTTTGCTATCCATACGTGAAAAAAAAAATTAATATAATGAAAAAATTCTCAAATTTGCATTTTTATAAAATGAATTTATCGTTAAAATCTTCAAAAACAATCCGGACGTTAACCATTCTCACTTCTTGTTACCGTGATAATTGCAAAGTTCACTTTTGAACTTTTCTCATCGGTAAGCATCGCTGAAAGTCAAAACTATTACATCAAAATTCTCGATGGCATAATTTGAATGTTTAGTATCCATCGTCCGACGTTAAGTATCACGAACTATCGCGGCATCTTGATAAAATTATAATGTATTCGCTAGAAGTGAAATTAGAAGTTACCTTCGCTAGTAATCAACTAGAATATCAGATCCTGTTGGTAGCAAAGCCTTTGATAAATTAGCCTTTTGTGTCGACAAATGTAGTGTTATTATTAAAACTGTTTGGGTCAAGGTTGGTAAAAAAACGAAAGAAAAAAAAAATTATTCCGGATACGACTGGTTACATTGCGAAAACTGTAAAATACTAATTTTATTGTCCTATATGTTGAAAAGGATTATAATTTATTATTTATAATTAAAGGTTTGTGTTACTTAGTTATACCGTTCATATATGATGGCTGATGATAGAAAAGACATTTTTTGTACATCTTCATAATGTTTAGCAAAAATAATTCTTTAAAAAGTTATTCTATTCTTAATTTTTTCGGGGAAAACAAACATATTGAATTTTTTTTTTTCCGTACTGGGAATTTTATATACTGTATATGAATTAAAAACAAAATACATTCATTAAACTGATAGCTATTTATACTACGGAAACAAAATAATAGTCAATTTTTTTTTTACGATTTTAATTTAATTTTTGTGGTTTTTTAAAAATAATTATTGGATTAAGATCAACGTTTTATTTATTATGTACTAAAATTTTGGTCGTTATCACATTTTTTTTTTTTTTACAACCTTTCTCGATAAGTATATAATTAAAACGAAATCTTCCAATTTATACCGACAGCGTACGAAAATCTCTTCAAAATTATTATTATTTTTTTAAATCTTTTTCTATAAGATTATTTTTACATAACACTTCCGATAATTTGTTTATCAAAAATTTATTGCGCGCTTTTCAATCTATAATAAATATTCCCCCACCCCCAAAAAATAAATAAATTCTTAAGTTTATTACTAACTCTTAACGTGATTTTAAAATTCGGGACGAATAAAAAAATCGATTTTTGAACATCTAAAAAAAATAATAATAATAATAATTTTTGCAAATAATGGATGGAATTTTGTTTTAATTTTTAAATATTATTATTAATTTCTTATATGTCATATTGAACCTCGATAAAATTTTTTATAGTTGTTTAACGTACGCAGTATCATAAATAAAGAGAAAAATTTATTAATGCACTCATAAAAAAAATAAAAAAAAATAATGAAATTTTGTAATTTTATGAATGAACAGACTTTCCTGTTTTTCTTTCGCTAAAAAAAAAGTAAAGAAAAACTCAGTGCTATTTAATTTAATTGCTAAAAAACTCAAAAAGATCTAAACGATATCGTTTTAATTAATCGCTAAAGAACCAATAAAGGAAAGCATTAATTTAGTGACCAAAAAAAATTAACAGCGGCATGAATACAGTTTGTTATAATCATTTAAATGAATAAAATTTTTAATTATCATTCCAATATACTGTATAAAAATTTTAAGTTAAAAAAAAAAAGATTAAAATATTATTTTTTTTCTGCTAGATAAAAAATGATGGAAACGGGGTACTAAAAAAAATATTAACAGAAAATCATCTCTAGTAAAATTGATCATAAAAAATAGATATTTTATAAGAGAAAACTAATTTTGTCGTGATATCACTTTTCACGTTTTTTTTTTTTTATTATTATTAAATCTGGAACTAAAAGTAAAAATCAATATTTTGTCAATGTGATGATGATGGATATCTTCAGTCTATATTTATACATTTATTTGCATGACGTTCAACGACGCATTCGCTTTTTTTTTTTTTTTTTTTTTTTATATACCTGTATATAAATATTTTTCATTTTGATCCCGATAACAGGGAAACATTTTTTGTTTTTATTTTTTAAATACTTCGATTAAATTTCGTTGAATTTTTTTTTCTTTTATAAGAATTAAGTGAGATAAACCTTTTTAATCCGAAATTTAATTACGCGCTTTAATTAAACTATCGAATATCTCTGGCAATTCCATAGCAACAACACGGAGGTTGTTGAATCTTTAATCTATCAGAAATCTAATTATTAATCTAAATTATTTTTGTTTCTTTATCCTTCAAGAATATTATTTGATTATTACACGCAAGTAAACGCGAACCCGTGTAACGATTAAATTCGCTAGAGTATGTTTAACAAAGATTAAGTTTTATACAGCTTTTGTTTCGCTTTTATAAATTTAATACGGTATTTAATATAAAAATAATATCAAACCAGTTCGAAATGTTCCAGGATTAATCTTCATTAAATTCGATTCAGCTTATCAACAGAAAAATTATCTTTAGTTGGTAAATCGTAATTAAACTTACTAAAGAAGAGAAGTCCACTTAAAAATTATTTAATATAATTAATTTTTAATCTTTCTTTTTTTGTGTCGTTTAATTTTTAAAACAAAGAAGAGAGTAAAGAATTTTTTCTTTGTTTTTTTTTCTGGATGTGATAAAAAAATTTTCTTCATTTTCAGTATTGAAATTTAATAATAAAAAGTCTGAAATACATTTTCCACTAAAGTAGGATACATTCAGTCTTTTAGTTAGGTTTTTTTTTTTTTTTGGGTGAAGAAAAAACTTTCATTTTTTTCAGTTTCCAACAACTCGACTTTCCTATTTTTTCGAGTTGTTTTTTTGTGCAACTCATTGATTTTTATATCAATTTATTCATTAAGAGGTGATTAAGATTTGGCACTTGTATTAATTACGTGAAAATTCTACATTATCATCCTGTAAATTGTTAGATTTATCAAAGTTCTCTTTCCTATTTTATTCGTATAAAGTAACAGTACAGTTTTTTTATTTTATTTTTTTTTTTGTTTTTATAAACACTTTTAGAAGTTTTTGGAAGAGCTTTTAGCGTGTTGATGTATCGGCTGAAAGTGTAATTCCAACAAACCGTTTGAATGCAAAGTTTTCAGTTTGATTTTTAGTAGTGCTTCCAGTGTAAAATGCTTTAAAAGTAGAAAAAAAAAAAATTTGTTCTTTGTATCAAACAGCATAAGTAACAAAATACGACGAGATAAACATCACAATTTTACCGGAAAATTGCAAAATTGCAAAAACTGTCGACAGATTCGAAGTTTTGTTAATACTTTACCGATAATTTTATTTTTCTTCATCTGTTATTATTCCTTCGAAATATTGCTTTTTGTAAGCTGCGATATGATTATAAATTACTTATTTAATTTATGATCAAAACTAAGCAGGTAATTAACTAAAACTTATGTTAATTAAACCTTTCAGGAAGATATAAATTATCATCATATAATAAAATATTTTTAATTGGACAGTTTAAAATTTTAATTTAAGCCAGAAAAATACGTTAAAATGAACTTAAATCTTATTATATCACGTATATCAATTATAGATGTGAGTGAATGGATATTCGCATCCACCCATAAGCATGGAGTTTTAATTTTCTTCTACTAGAGTTTGACAAAAAAAGAAATAGTTTTATTTATTAATTATTCATATCAATAACTTCAAACTATTGCCTATAATTTATAAGAAAAATTTAAATAGTGCTTAAAATATTGTTCCTTTTATTGCGAAAATTACTATGATGAAGAAAAAGTACACAAATAATGAGAAACAGTACATTGCTGATGAATAGATGAAAAATGTGGATTATGAAACTATTCAGGAATCCCCTGAAAAAATTTGATATGGAACAAGAAAGTTAGTCACATGAAAGGCAAATGCTCATCACGCGATTAACCGGTTGATTCACTATTATTTAAAAATTTAAAGAATAAACTGAAAACTGTAATTTTGTATTAATTACAGATAATTTTTTTTATGAATTATGAATAAATAAAACTGAAATTCAACAATTATTATTATATATGTTTGTTAATTTTAATACTAGATTTTAGTATGTAATTTCAAAACTAAAGCAATTCAATAATAATTAATAAATAATGAATTTTATTTAAATCATAATAAACATATACATGTTCAATTTTGCATTTGACCAAAATAATTTTGAATAATTAAAAAAAAGAGTAAATTCATTATCACTAGAAAATTTTAAAGAATTCAATGATTAAATTGTCCATAATTTCATTTTTAAATAGTTAATCCAAGTCACATCCAATTTAAGTCTTGTCCTTCAGTATATGTAATCATTTTGGTGAAGGAAATGAAAAGTTACCATTAGTATGTTGTTTTGATGCTTTCAAAAACATTTAAAATTAAAAACAGGAAGCTGATTTATAATTAATGGCACATCTGGTAATTCTGGCATTTCTACATACTCATCAATAATTGGTTTCTTTCGATGCAAACTTCTAATTTTTCCTACAGTGTTTGTTTGTGGAATGTCCCTTATATTAACTGTCTTACTAATACTAGACGTTTCATTTAAACAGTTATTCAAAGAAATTCTTGAAATTCTACTACAAATTTCTTCTAAATCTTTCTCAGTTACAGAAGGCACACGTTCAGTTTCATTATATTTATTAGACTGCCTTGGTATTTCTGAATAAGTTTTAAAATTAAAAACAGGCAACTCATTTATAAGTAGTGGTATATCTGGCAAATCAGGCATATCCACGTATTCTTCAATTAGTTTCTTACGATGTGTTCTTCTAATTTTGCCTACAGTATTTGTTTGTAGGAAATCACTTGTGTTATCTGCCTCATTAACATTATCATGAGCTGCTTCATTTATAGAATTATTCAAAGAAATTCTTGAAACTCTATTACAAATTTCTTCTAAATCTTTCTCACTTACAGAAGGCATACATTCAATTTCATTATATTTATTAGACTGTCTTGGTATTTCTGAATAAGTTTTAAAATTAAAAACAGGCAACTCATTTATCGGAAGTGGCACATCTGGCAAATCAGCTATATCCAGGTATTCTTCAAATGATTTCTTACGATGTACATGTAGGAAATGTCTTGTATTATTTTCTTTATTAATATTATTATGAGTTGTTTCATTTACAGAATTATTCAAAGAAATTTTAGTAATTTTATTGCACATTTCTTCTAAATTCTTTTCAGTCACAGAAGACATTTTCCTCACACACTCAATTTCTTTGCAATTATTGGATTGTCCTGATGTTTCCGAAAGTATTTTCATATTAACTATTGGGAGTTGATCTATGGGAGGTGGCACATTTGATAGATCTGTTTCTACAGTCTCGTTAATTGATTTCTTTTTGTAGTTTAGAGTAGTATTTGTCCTTGTTCTAAACTTTCCGGTAGCATTTGATAATGGATTAGCATTTATATTAAATGAATTAGTAGAATTAATATGGATTGTTTCTGTTGAAGAATTGTCCTCAGAAACTTTTCCTCGTAAATTCTTCCCAAATATTGAAGATGAAGGAATTATTATTCTACTAGCAGGAGGCATAGTTTCATTCTTAATTCTTAGTTTAAGAAGAGTTTTCTTTCCTATTGAAGACTTCTTTGCATCCATAAAAATAGTTGGCACTTTTTCCAGAGACAGCAAAATGTGCTTAGCGGTTGTATTCATATAATCAAAATTATTATTCAAAACAACTTTTTTCACTTTAAAATTATTTTTAGACAGATTCATTGATTTCGATGGCATATGGGATATATTTACCACAAAGGTTCTATTCAATATAGGTTTTTCCTCATAAAATGGTGGCTGGCAATAATTATTTCTGATATTGTGTTGAAATCGCATTGAGGAAGACATAAATCTTGATAAATTCAAAGGAGGCTTACAAATATTTAAATTTTTTCCATAATTCTCACCATTCTTTAAGCAGACATCATTTAATCTAATATTTTTTGAAGCATTATTTTTCGGTATCTTAGTTGTCTTTCCGGTTATAATCTCATAATTATTAATTAAATTTTGGAATTGTGATTTTTCTCTATCTCTGCTTTCATATCCGTTAAAATATGATGAAAAATTTTTCAACTCTTCACTTGTGTCAGATATGTTTCGATGACTCATTTGAAATGAACTTTCGTATGGTTTTTCTTTATCTTCCAAATTATAATTCATAGTGTGTTGAATAACCTCCGCATTCTCTTCAGGAGCGGTATCACATAAAAACCACGAAGGAACAAATATATAACAAATTATCGACATTATTTTCTCAAAAATGCTGAGGAGCCGATCGTAAGATTTAGCGTAATGTCCTACCCACATTTTGTGCTAAATTAATAAAAACTGTTATCTTAATTACTATAAATAATATTTCTTTTCACAATAAAATAGAATACTTACCTATGAAGGTCCAAATTCTTCTTAAATAAAAAAATTCACTCGCAAAATAAGAACTTTACAAAGTTCAGCAAAAACTTTCCAAAGTATTGTTAAGAATATTTAACAACTACTAATTTTTTGAATTGTTGGATTTTCTCATTATTTAATCATTTAATATTTCATCTTAAAGTACCAAATAAAAAAAAAATATATATATATATAAATATGTAAAAAATAAAATAATATTATAAAAAAATATTACATTATATTCAATTATTAAACATATGTTTATTTAATAAATACTATGAGATGTGAAAAGATTGTGAAATGAACATATTAATGACATCAATTATAGATAATGTATATGTTCATATATTTTTTTATTTAAGAATAATAAATGTTTAGGAATATGATACAAAATATTTGTTTAACATCAATATGATTGTGCTCTATGCAATACACATTTTTCGTATCTTTCTTAATAGTATGGAATCCTGCCGATAGTATGCATTTATAGAACCTTATATTGTGTTTATTATAACAGATATAAAATATATATATATATACATACTTTTTAAAATATTTCATACTAATTTCAGAATATATATTGCGCCTGTTACATCTATTAAAAAATTATTTCATTATTTCCAACTTCTGAGAAAATAAACATAGAAAGTTCCGATTAGCTGTTGAAATTCTATCTTAATGATCGTTATATGGTAATAGATATTTACTTTATATACTATATATTAGAGATATTTTACTTTAAATATTCTCTATCATTGTTATTATTACTTCATTTAAAATTAACTTTGTGATACGGCTAAAATGCTCATCGTTGGTGGTTTTTTTTATATTTTTTGATTTATTTATGCCCCCATCGCTATAGATGGCTTTGAATTGCGATGCTTTTAATCATGAACATCCTTTATAATGCGTTAATTATTTAAGACTTAATTATGACTGGTCTATAGCTGTTATGATATCAATAGCCCAGGAATGAATGATTGGGATAATAGAACGAACCTAATATCTAATGTGAAAAAAAATCTGGAGATTTGGGACTTGAAATTGATTGGAATCAGTAAATAGAAATTATGTATGTTCTAATGGCCATCTGTGATAATTGATCTTACGATTTTCGCAATAAGTGAAATTGTTTTTTCAATTCCGATTTCAATTCTGATCCCTCATCTGCAGTTTTTCAAGATGAGCTGGGCTTAACCCATTGAATTTTATCTTTCAATCTTATGATTGGTCGTATCAGGATTTTTGTCCTAGTGTATGATAGGTTCAAAAAGTGGCCACCGCCGGATACTGTTTATCGCAATGATTTTTCAGCTTTTGGTATTAAATAAGCATAAAGTTATTCTAATACTAGTAATAATTTAGGCCGCTAAATGAAGGAATTAAACTAAGTTCGGAAGTCTTTAGAACATAATTTGCTAACAGGTGACTCCACTTCTCACTTTATATACATTACAGTAATGTAATAGGTCAAAATAAACCTGCCACAGGTTTCTAACCCTATGAAAGGAGCCAGTTCCATGTAGAATACGGGAATATATGGAATGGAACGGTCTACATTCTATTAATTAATTTTCCAAGAAAGAGAACCAGGAATCAAACCCTGGTCCTCCACGGTTTGATTCTTCCAGAATGGAAAGCCAAAGTGTTTCCGTATGGCCAATCGGGGCGACTTAGAAAAAATTTGGAAAATGGACTCAGAATCGATCATGGAGTCTCTAGAAGAAGATAAATGTCTTATGTCGCGGCCCAATAATAGAGTTAAAGAAATGAACCACATATTTTGAATTTTGAAAATCTGTTAAAAACAAAACAATATATTCTGAAATTCATTTATGTAAGAATTAAAAAAATAAATAAATATTACTCAAGATTTGAGAATCTAGAGTAATTCAAAGCAATAGCTCACAAATCATAACAGATAATTATTCAAATTGAATATTAAAGTTTTTTTTTAATTAAAATAAATTATAATTTTACAAATAAATATGTTTTTTATATTAGTATATTTACGATGACGAATATTTATAGAATTTAACTTATAATTTAATTTCCTTTCACCAGATGGAGACACTAAAATAGAATACCTTATGCACATATTTTCATTATGTAATTCTGATTTTTAATAAAATAATAATAATATTAAAATAATTATACCAATAAATATAAAGACTGATATTTGTCATGTTTTAAAATGTCGTATTAATATACGAAGTAGTATTTTTGAATAATTTTTTTATCTTTTTTTTTAAACTTCCTCCTTATATATATTTTTTGTCCTTATATACATTTGAATTAATTATTCATCTAATATTTGTAGTTAATTAATTACAGTATTTGTTTTGTATGTATACAACAAAATTATAGCTGAGAGCCTATAGTTTGTGTTTTATAATTTAAGTTTTTCTAGAACATAAAAAGTATGGTGTCTTTAATGGTGGTATAATCACTGAAATCAGCAAGTTTTACATTGCTCTGAAGTTTGATATATATTTATTGTAAAAATCCCAAAGCCAATACGCGATATCAGCAAGTTAATTATACAAAATTTCCATCGTAAAAATTTGAATCATTGATATCATCTACTAGAATTAGTAATATCGCCCATTGTAGTGTATTAAGGATTGTTTTATGAAAAATGAATTATGTAATATTATATGAAAGATTTATTACCAAAATTTGCGTTACATCAAGAGTAATTGAAAGATTTTATTGACATTTGTTTTGTGTGCTTTTAAATCGGTTGCATATCTCTCTTAACATACAAAATGATGCTAATTAATGCAAAGAATTTAAAAGAAAATAATCATAATTTCAAAGAATATGAAGTTGGAAAATAATAAAAATTCAGAAACACATTGCGTTTGCAATCATTTCATTTGTGACCTTTTTTTTTTGCAATAGATTGATTACGAATTATAATAATGTTTTCTGATCAAGAAATTTTAACGATGCCATCGGGTTAAAATTATTTTTTACTCTGTTTACATAATTACTTATATATTTGCAGTAGCGTTCGCAGGATTTTGTCAAGGGGGGTTTATTTTGAAATTTGTTACATTTTGTCACTGAGACTTCCTCTAGTTTTACAAGTATTACTACTACTATCTTCACCACCACTACTATTAATACTACTATATTAATTCTGCTACTTGTAACTTTCCAGTTTTCATTTTTTTCAAATAGCGCTTGTTTCGAGATATCTGTACAATGTGTTACAAAGCCCAAGGGAGGGGTTTAAACCCGGAAATCCTCCCTTGCGTACGCCACTGTATATTTGTATATTTTGTCAACTGAGTAATGAATTCGGAAAATGTGCAAATTTTTAGTAAACAAACTTTTTTACATTTTCAATATTTCTATAATTATTCTTAAAATTAAATTCTCAGTAATTAGCATACATCCATGGTAATTAATCACAGACTGAAGAAGTGATCAAAGAATAAAATTCTTGTGTTCATTATTTTACATCAAACTCATGCATCATTGGCAAAATTTTAATCTTGCTTCGACTAATTCAGATAAGCTCTTCGAAGATCTTATTTTATTTCAGTATTTTAAAGATTCTCATTGTTTCATCAATTTGAATCCATGTTATCTTTTTAAAGCATGTTTCTTTACTATTCAGAACACGGACAAAACCATCTTTGCTGAACTTCTATATCTTCCAAGTTAATTGGAACGATTTTTTTCTTATTCTGGTATACTCATTTCTAATTCAATCTTTCCTTGTTAGCCTATTTTACGATTGAAAAATAGGTTAATAAAGAAAAGTCAGCCCAGTGATGACCTTATAAGCTCACTTTCCAAAGGAAAGTCGGTCTTCAAAGATTACCATGTTGCAGTTGTGTGCTTAATATTAATAACTTTCGAATCAATTGATAAATTTTAAATAAAATATAATATCTCTAATAGCAAAAATGTTTTGCTATTAGAGATGATATTGGTGTTGAAACTTCCATTATTTAAAATTGATGGACATGCAAAATATGCAATTAGCTTCCAGAACTTTTTTTTTCTTCCACACATCATCCTTATTTTACTAAATTCATTAGTTGAATGGAATAGTATATACAACATAGCTTCAGTTATTTATTTCTATACTAAAGATTCTAAATATTTTTTTAATGAAAATTGATATTTTTAAATATTCGTTTTCTATCAGAGAATAGATATTTCTTACAAAAATCCCAATGTAAATGCAATAATTGATAAAAGAATTAGCTATTCATAAGAATATAAAAATGATAAAACTATATTGATGAGAATGATATATCCTAATTTTTCTGTGTGATGTATTCTTATTTAAACTGATAACATTCAGAATATGTTTATTAACGAATTTTATTTTAGATCGAAGTCATATTTTCTGATCAACATATACAGAAAATCAATCATATAGATATCTTTACGAAAACGAGTTTAATCATTGAATAAATAATTCAGAAATCATAAGAAATAAATTTGAAAACTTAAAATATTTTTTTTTCCATTTATGTAAATTGTAAAATAAATTAAATTGTTATGATATTGCTATCTTCTATACCATAAACTTAAGAAGAGTTTAACAATAAAATAATTTAACAATTCAAATACATTTCTTAATAATTAGTTTATTGTATACAAATAAAATAAATTAAAAACCATGTTGTTTATATATATATATATATATATATATATTTATATACAAAATGTCAGAACATTTATTTCTATAAATTTTTCACAAATAAAAAATACCTCTTAGAGGTGTACACATCAATTTATATTCTCCTAGAGACAACATGTACAAATACAAATACAAAAAAGGTCATTTACTCATCTTTCTCCACCACCAATTCAAATCTGTTATATGTATAAAATACAAATATTCAAATTTGGTAATATCACGTGTATTGCATTAAACAAAATGGTGACTTAGTTATAGAGCACTTATACTGGCAATATACACTAGACAATATACAATATGCCATGTAATGACCTGAGATTAACAGTGCAATAGGCTCACATTATGTGATCCTGGACTACATGTAAAACACCTGAGTACAGATACAGGTATCATGACCTGACTTAAATCTAGATTGTCAATAAATAAATCTAAGCTACTTATATATAATTTGCTTTGTACAATTGCAAATGTGCTTGCATTGTTCATAAAAAATCACACCACACAAACTGTACAATGGAAATATTCAATATCCCAATACTGAGAAAAGTAATCATCAGTAATTGAAAATGTTGAAAAGTATAGCAAATAGAGTGCATGCTGCATAGACACCTAATGCTGCCCACCATAATAGCTGTTCATAAAACTTCTGATCAAAGTTTTTTAACACTAATAGTCCAATTGTTAATCCAGCAAATGCACCTGTGAGATGAGCCACATATGAAACTGGAGTGCCTTCTTGATTGCCAGCATAACGATCATAAATAGCCACACCAACATCTGCACTGGCTATAAAAAGAAATAAAATAATTAGGAAATATAAAAATTGATATTTATATTGTTTCAATTATATTTTCTAAATTAATTCTCAAATTTCAAAGATATTAAAACTAAATTATTATTTAAATTTATTATAAAATATCTGATGTATTATGATAATTTTTATTTCTGAATTCTTAAAACGTTTTGAGAATTTCAGTATTATTGTAATTTATAAATTATTATTAATAATATTAAAAAATTATTTAAAATAATCAATAAATTTTAATCTTTATCTTTTGAATAAATACGATAAGTTAGATAGGAATTAAGAAGTTTTTTTTATAATTTTTAATTAGCTCAAAAATTTTCCAAAGATGTGATGGCCATGAAACTAATTACAGAAATCATAATTATGAACATTTCTTTGCATTCTCTACTTTCATACAACTGTAATTTAGTCATTCAAAAAATAACTTAAAATTGCAGAAGCACTTAAAGTGTTTTAACGTTTGCAATCTTGAAACGTTTTTTGAATAACTTGTTTACAATTGATAAATTATAATTGGAAAAATTTTATTTTTTCTTAATCAGAAAAAATAAAATCTTAATTAGAATCTGAATTTATTGTAATAATATTTTAGATTGTGTTAATTTCATATCTAATTTTTTCTATTTTAAATATTTTTGTAGGAAAATAAATTCTTATTTCATTATTAAAAAGAAAAACAGAAAATTTTAGACCAGGAAATAATACTATAGTAGTTGAAATCTAAATATAGAATATAAACAAAGCCAAAAACTGATCCTGAACTGTCATGAACTTGTAGCTTCCAAGGATACAGATTCAGCACCCTGCCTGACTAAGCATTTTGGAATTATTTTTATGGTTACAATGATTACAAAACACAAATGTTTTGTAATCATTCCACTGTACTGTTATTTTAAGATAATGCTAATTATTCTTAAATACATATATACATATATGTTTCAGAAGAGTTTATAAAAATGCGATTTTATTATAAGCAAAATAGTTTTTAGATTAATATGAAATAAATAAAGAATTTAAAGAATTAATATTCTCTAAATTCATCCTTTATTTATCAAACAGAATGAATTCTCTCTCATTCATTTTTATTAGCTGATATATTTTTAAATTATCAATAGAATAAAGTATTAAACTTTAATGTTTTTTTTGGATTATAATATGATAATGTGATAAATATGAATATTTTTAAGGAAATTATGTACTTACCAATAATAATTACTCCAATAACTCTGATTATTCCAAATTCCATTTGATTATAATTCTGAAATTTATTCATAGAATTTTTTAAGTATATATATATATTATAATAATTTTAATATTTATAAACAATAACAAATTTAATTTATTAATATATATATAATAATTCATGCTCTTAATATAAAATATAAATATTATTTTTTTGCAGCTATGTATATTATTTAAATATTGTAGTGAAAAATATTGAAATAATGATTTTTATGTAAACAAATTTAAGAAAATGTTAACTTTTCAAATATTAATTTTGAAAAAAGTTCTAAGCATTACAATATTATCAATATAATTTGGAATATGATATAAAATTTAGCAATCATAGGGCCTATTTTAATTTAATTTGGACAAAAAATAGAAAACTGATTTATTATATATTACATAAAATTATTATATTTTATGTGCTTATAAAGTATTTAAAAAAATTATAATTTGATGCTTACCAATAGAACATTTGCTAAATGTGCAGCTAAAAGTGCATAAACACCTCCAGATGCACCAACTAGAAATACATCGGTATCAAACACTGACGTTCCTAATGAACCTGTAAAAAAGTTCAAAAAATATTATTTTTTATTAAAGATAATAAACATTGAATAAACAAACAGTCTTAATTATTTATAATTATTTTTAGATAAACACATGTATATTTTTTTAAATGCTAAACACCAATTTCCAACACCAGATGGCGGCAGATATTTTCACGAATTACGAATTGTGCATCGTGAATAAAAATATCTACGACTTTAAAAAAAATCATTATTTTTTAAAAATATATATTAATATTAAAATACCTGCAACGACACCAGCCATGTAAACGGTTCCTATTCTCACAGATCCGTGCACCATTTCTAGCGGTATGCCAACTAGCACTTGGACTAGCAAATTAAATAATAAATGGAGCCATCTAAAAAATTAAAAGAAAAAAAAATACTTAAAAATTTCAGCCGAAAGAAACAACTTTAAAACAAGTTTATTTTGTTATACTAGCTAACAATATTCTTTTTTTTTTTCCTTGACCTACTCTGAATGTAACAAAGAAGCTTATTACTTACCCACTGTGTAGAACCATGTAGAAGACAAACCTCCAAATTTCTGTCCTCTTATCTGGACGATAAATAAAAAAACTATCGATCGGAACAGAGCTGGTTGTTGTAATCTCGCCCATGGTTACTGAGTAATAAGTGAAGACACCTAACTGCCAAAGAGAAAGAAGAGAAAGACGTGTTACGATAACGTTTCAACATGGTTAACTTGAGTTATTTAAACAAAAATTATTCTAAACAAACGCGATTTTCGGACGATTTTATTTTGCTAAAATTTATTAATAAGATCCGAACGCCGCGACCTACTTAATATGGTATTTAACGAGTTAAAAAAAACAGCTCACACGAGTATTAGGGGCCATCATTATTCATTGAATATAATTCAGTTCTGACATCATCGTGCAAATAGCAATGACCGAATCCCGTTAATCTCGTTAGTGTAAAGAGATAAGGTTACTTCGTATCGTGTCCGGCACATTTCTGAGAGTCACGTGAGGGCAAGTTTAGAAAAACTACTCAATGATGTAGCTACTATGACACACGAAAATGTATTATTATCAATTATGTTGCTGTTACGATCCGAAAATTTTAAATATTTACAAAAAAAAAAAAAAAAAAAAAAAGAGTTTGCAGACTAGACGGGGAATTCCTTCGTCAGACATTTATTAATAGGGTGGAGTTTTTGTATGTTACGCAACTTGCTTCGTCTGAAATAAAAATTTAAATGTACGTAAAATCGTATACAATGACTACAATTCTTCGTCCATTCTCTGTCCATTCCGTATCCAATTCTATAGAACAAGCATTTTGTTGTTGTTGTAATATACCTTAAACGTCACCCAGTCGTGGCTGAGGTAAATATAGACGAGGACGACGTTCTCTGAAAACAGCTGAATCTCTGGCTTGTTTTTGTATTGCGTTCCGGCGTACATCAGCGCATGTTTGAATGCCGTACGTCTCGATTTTGTAACGAATCGTTGATATCAGCGTCTAGAAAACGAGTCGAGGATAGATATTTTTCAAATACACATGTTTGGTTTGATATATTAATATTTTAGAGGGAGAATACTAGTCGTTCATATATTGATGTTAGACAGGCTGGTATATAACGTTGTCGTCCATACAAAGGCAACATCTTGTACTAAGGTAAAAGCACACGTTCAAGGTCAAAGAAACTATGAACGGGAGAGAATTTGGCAAGCATTCAAACGAAGATGGTTCTGTTTTTCGAAGCGTCATCCAGGCGTCTGTCAGATATCCCTATTGTCTCCCGTATCATTAGCATGCGGTGTAGGGAGTCGGTCGCTTTAAATTCGACGGTTACCTTTAAATCGAAAGGACGAGGTCGCGCGGGTCGCTAGCATTTGACCTATCACCTCTCCACCTGATGACGTCAACGTCTCCGAGTGTTTCGCCCCCATCAATTCGGTGCCAACACCGCCCAAAGTTAAAAGATTCTGGCCTACACGTCTTGTAGCACCCAAACTGTCAATGATCTCTGTTCTTGTTTTCTGCAACACCGACTGGATTATTTTTTTATTTTAGAAACAGAAGATAATTTCACAAATTTTAAGAAAATTTTGCTTTACATATATGAAATAAAACACCGCTTTTATGGTAGAACAAACGCTACGCACAAATTTTAAAGAGACTGCCGCTGCAGAACAAGATCCTGTAAGAACATGAACAAAAAGAAAAAAAAAATTAAATTGGCCTTTCTTTTTTTGGGTGCATTGATGCTTGAATAACTCAAGGTGCGGCAAACACAATCGTTGTTTCCCGATTTTAGGTCACGTATCTGCTTTCATTTTCTTTTTGGAACATCCCGACTCCCTTTAGTTTCCATTTCTAACTTTTGCATATCGGATTTCTATTGCGGTATTATCGTCGCAATTTTTTTAAATTGCATGTTTTGTACTTTTTTAATGTCATTTCAACTATTGTTATCTATATATACATCTGAACGGGTACACAGAAAAGAATACTAATTCCTGAAATCGTAAAAAAATAAAGTGCATAGCCATCACCCATCACAAACGAAACTATTGTGACACTCTACGTGTACATGGCATTGTCAATCGTCCAACGGGATGCGGATGTCCAAATCACACGACAGGTGGTCCACCCAAACATCTCTCTGGTCCATATCTCCTGTTTCCGATGGACGCCCAATTTTGATACATTTCGTTGGTTCGCACACCTGGACCCACCCAAAGTGCTACATACCAATTCTTCCAAGTTACGGTTTGCGAAATAAGACACGTTACAGCATATTAATTGCACAAGACAATTAAGTACAACAACTAGTAATTTCTTAAACGACAACCGAAACGTATTTTTCGGTTATTACATAAGAAACCGAAACGAAGGACACGTGACGTAACTTCGTTTGCACTGCTCAAAGTTAGTAGAAATCCTAGCATTTCATATTTTTGCACAACACGTAATTAAAATAAAATCGAATGATGTTCTACATCGTTGACTTCTGCAAAAAAAGCCGGATGAGTTTACAATTCAAATATTTGAATCGACTTTTTTAGAAATTCAAATATTCGTCGTTTCGAATATATAACGGTCGCAAATTCGAATTAGCGTCAATTGGAGTCAAAGTAAAAGCGACGAAACGAAGCATATTGAATATATATTATTTTTATTTGACTTATTAAATTAAGGAAATGATTATTAAAATGCAAGAAAAATTAGCGATTCGAAAAGCAATCGATAAAAATGTTCTAAGATGAAATGAACATAATTAGGCCTAAACACCACGAGTTAATGAAAGATAACAGATTATGGTACTTAAAGCTTGATACTCACCTCGATCAGAGTTACCACGATGACAAATAGGGGAGGAGGAAAACAAGTGTAGCGGTCGGCATAATATTCTCGATTTCGTTCGTCACTGAGGTAAGTATGAGTTAGTGCGTAGACCATTCTTCCGAAAAAACTCGGCGATGTCGTCGTGACCAACTCAACATCGGGTAGCCTGTACAAAGGCTGCAACGGCCTCATCTGTAATATAATAAAATAGCAGCTCAATACACGGTTTCAGAAACGGCGGTCTGCAACTTTACGCTTCCTGATCAGAACCAATAGGATGCACCTCGTAGGGGAAGCACCGATACGTTACACAGGTGTCCTCTTATAGCTAGCAAATGTCGTTCCAGGCTATGTAGTACCGAACGCGTGTTATACGGTTTGCATAACTTTCGACTATTATTTATTAAATATTTTATGGTGAACGAGCGTAGTAGATACATTTTTCGAAATTTTGTCGAATGACAGATTTTTTTTTTCCTTTTTTTAAAAAGTCTAACAAACAAACTGGTTTCCTGAACGGGTTAATTGCCCTTACTAAGTTAAGAGTCTTTTTCTCTTCCGACAGTTTTCCTTCGGGAGATTAACGATTTATGTTCGATACGAATTTCCTTAATATGTCTGCGGGCAAAACGCGAACATTACGTGGATTCGTTTGATTTAAAACGATAATATAACATGGACGAGATGAACTGTGTCGCTGGAGAAGAAGAAAAAACATAAAAAAAAATAAAAAAAAAAACAGAATAAAATAAATGTGACTCGGTTCATTGTTACATACTCAGACGAGCTTGCTTGCAAGATTTAATCACAGACCTAGAACCTGAAAAGTAAATTTTATCTAGTTAACCTAAAATTACAGTCCTATATAGGAAAATCTTGTTGTTGTTTGCAAATATTTTTATTTCCTTGTTATATTTTTTATATTCTCTTTCTGCCTCTTCTCGTTGTTTTTATTTTCTTTTATTTTTTGCCATTAAAAACTGTTATAAAAAAAAAAAATGTATATATATATATATATATAGCGCGATAATAATAAATTTTAACCATTACGCAAGTCGGATCATTTGCATACATTACGAGATCCCGTAGACGAAACGACCTTCGTCCTTAACGCATTGTTTTTGTTCTTTTCCGATTTTCAACAGGTTTATGCAAATCGTAAGTGTAAAAATTCAATCTCCTTGCAAAGGAAAGATGCGTCATGCCGGAATGTTTTGCATACCTTATTGTAAAATAAAATTACTCATCATCTGGTTCAGTGATTTATCGTCATCACTCGAAACAGAAAAAAAAAAAAAACTGGAATATCACATTGGCGAACGTTTTGTAAAATATCCTGTACGCGTACGTTGCATAATTATTTGCAACGCGATAATGAACTGCAGAGAGAAGCTGCAAACTCGCCTTTTTTTTCTCTTTTTTTGCTTTCGATTTGTCAGCCAATACTCAATTATTCAATAACATCATCATTCTGATTTTTTATCTTGTTAAATACGGCATGATTTCTATGAGAACAAAGCAAAAGCTATATCTATTGTCGATAAGCAAAGAGGAACAGATGGGCCAGCCGCCCTGGACCCAAAGCAGATGGTTAGTGGAAAAGGGTTCCTAGCCTAAGGTGATGGCGGACAGGTCGTTCGCGAACTCGTGCACCACAAACTTTTACGACCTTATAAAAACATAGTTTTCTACCGTGCTCCCTTTAAACATTAATTAAAATCATAACTTAAGAATTTGCAGCTAAAAAAAAAATTGACGGTATTTAATGGTGCCGAATAAAAAAAAAATGTCTACAGCGTCGAATGCTCCGTGTCGCGATTAATTTTTCCTTTTCGCAAAATGGCCACGGGAAAAACTGCATATTAATTGATTATTAATGTACAGATCTACTGAAGAATTGTGTTCTCATTTCCTGTTATCTATTGATTGTAAAGAATTTTGTAATAGGAATTAATTAATTAGAACTGCGCTTTGATCGACAGTTTGCAAAAAAAAAGAAATACAAAAAAAAATGCGTCGAAAACAGCAATGCGAGGTGAAAAAAAATATGTTGCGTCAAAGTAGTCATACCAAATTGGCAGCTTCTTATCCCGGCTATTTTGTCGATCTGTAGTTTTTCTTGTTGCAAGCTCCATCACCTTCAAATGGAGACTCAAGAACATTGAAGGGGGATGAATAGGGGTATCTAACAGCCACGTGGCCCCAATAAATAGTAGGGACGGTTGTATGGAGTGAAAAACTAGGGACCAGGCAAGTTAATAGGGGCCTAGGGGATAACACACAAAGAAGCAAGCTGCAACGAAAGTTAGCTTAACACCTGCCGAAAGGTAGGCAGCTGCTCCAGCTGGACCCCTAGGGAACGTGTCCACTGTTCCGAGATTTATAGATACTTTCTTTACAGGAAATCTACTAACGAACCAATACATCGGTTAATTGGAATTTTTTTTGTTTTTTTTTCTTTCAATTACGAAGTGCATTAATTTCCCTGCCGAAATGCGCTTGCAAAACAGTCTCTCCCTCGGCCACGCGTCACGTCTCTTTCGCGATTATTTAAATATTACATACAGTAAACAATATTTTAAAGCAAAAAAAAAATTATAAACTACCAGGCGAGAATATGATTTAAATGGCAACAAACAAGCTGTACTCACCCATGTAACACGGCCTAGCTCCACACAGCAGTTCCCATCTCCTTGCTTCATGCTGCGACTGGCAGTGCGTCCTCACTTCACGTAGTCATTCTGCCAACTGAACTGACGTATAAGCCGACT
>WUQG02413787.1:0-15966 GCA_011317285.2 Androctonus mauritanicus | reverse complement strand
TGCAACTAATATTTTTGAGACTTCAAAACAAAAAGACAAAACTGACAAGTATACAGGTGGTAGGTGTATAAGCACAGTGAAAACATTGATAGAGAACTTCAAATTTTGGCAAACACTGAAGCTCAAACAGTATAAAAGTATATTTTTTCTAATATATTGAGTTATAAATTGAGGCCCCCAAAATCGTGAGACCCAGGACAGCTGCCCCTGTTCCCCTCTTCTCTGATAGCTACTGTATATAATTATAAAATTTAAAATAAAATTAAATATTTACAAACAAATGATGCATTTCAATACTGTAACTTACATACAGATAGCAATAAATAAATGCTGCAATTAATTAATAAATTTGTAGCCAATTTATATTTTGAAATGCACTATAGCAAATCATTATGTCGAATGTAATCACAGATCATATCTAAATATCCCAATCCAGGTCTTTAAATTAAAGTTACAATATAATAGTAATGATTACATAATTCAAAGTAGCACAGGTTTCGGTTTATTAACCTGAAAACTAATATTTGTTATTAATGATAACAATAATAATCTGAAATGTTACTAATATATCACAGCCTTTGTTTTCATTCCATATCAATATAATTAATTTAATACAATATTACCTTAAATTTATTTTGATAATTTATATTGTAATTCAAAATTTAACCTTCAAGATAATAATTTAAAGAATGAAAAATCTTCAATATTTTAAATAAACAAAAAATAGAATTGAATTAAAAATGAAACTAATAACAAAATAATAAAACGTTATTATTTTAGAAAATATTTGCTAATGTCTAATTTTAGAATTAGCGCCATTTTTTCTGATACGAGGTTAGTTAGAATCAATTGGTTAAAATGAGATTTCACGTGACACTATTACTTAATGAAAATAAAATCATGCTTTAAATAAATTTAATTTTAATTTTATATCTTTTTTTTTTATTTAAATAAGAGGAATTTATATACTAAACATATGTTTTGGATTTTTATTTCATTGTACAAATGAACTTTAAATGAATCATGATATTTTCAACATTATTGTATGTGAAAAAAAAAGAAACGGTACTGTATTTTATGGAACAAAATAAATAACATATGCTGTATTCTATAAACAGATAAAAATTATCATTTCAAGACAGCAATTATTAATTTAAATTATTATTTTTTAATGGAATTATTATATGGCATTCTATGATATTTTCATTCATTACTCTTTTTTTCGGTAAGGTTTAAAATCTTCAATAAATTATTAGTAAACAGAGACCAGGTTCGGGAAACAAAATAAAAACACAAAAAACAAGCTTCAAAGCGGAACCGAAAACTTTTTATTTAAAGTACTTTCGGGTTAAAACCCATCATCAGTAAAATACATACTATATAAACCGACAGTACTTTAAATAAAAAGTTTTCGGTTCCGCTTTGAAGCTTGTTTTTTTGTGTTTTCAATAAATTATTGTTAAATTTGAAACCGTATCATTTTTATTGAAGCATAAATGTTTTACATTAATTTCATATTAGCATAAATGGAAATGTTGTCTTAGTAGCTATTTGTATCTAATCGAAAACATATATTTTTTTTTACATAGTAAATGTATTTGATTAGATATCGTTTACTTTTTAGATTTACTTTTCTAATAATATGTTGATACATCATTAAATACTTTCTTTGTTTTTAATTCGAATGCATCGAAATTTTTAAGAAATATTTAATAAAATAATAAACATACATATATCAAATTGATTGAAATCGATTGAGCGATGCGACCTATAAAAGAACTCGCGATGAAAAAAAAACCTCTTTTTCATTCATTTTTCAGAAAGCTTTAAATAGCATTTATATTCCAGATTTGTTCGAAATTGGTTGAACTATATAACATATAGAAAGTGACCTATTTTAAAAGAAAATTGATCCCTCTTCTACGTCTATTAATTTTAGCTCAATTGGATCAAAAAATTCAGACGATTTTACTTGAGCTAGGATATACCTAAATTCCAAATTTGCTCAAGAAAAGGTTAAACAATGCAATAAATATATGTCTTTATGGAAAACGAATCTCTTTCCTCCTTTATTTTGACCTAATTGTAATGAAATTTTCAGGTGACTTCAAGTAATTTAAGAAACACCTACTTTCTAAATATCATCGATATTGCTTGAACCGGGTTAATAGCATTGTAAGCTTCGGACGGACCCACGCATTTGATGGAATAAAAATATAAACTATCAATAAAATTAAATCTTTATATTTATAGGTACTTTCAGCAAAATCAATGTTTAAAAAAATATGATGTAAAGTGAGAATTAATAAACAGAAATTTTTGAACATTATATATATTTTAAAATTTTTTACAGCTGTATTTGTGCTTGAAAGTTGAAGTTAACAATTTGTAATAAAATAATGAATGTATTGAGAACATTTATTATTTTAAGGATATATATAAGAACATTCATTGAATAATATTTCTAATAATAATAATATCTCGAGAGCTCTTTTTCATGATTTAACTTTAGTCCCTTTTTCAATTATTTTATAAGTAAATTCAAACTAATAATTAATGTTAATCAGTTTGTGATAAATTCATTAGGGGGTTCTCAGAATCGTACGATCCCTAGGCAACTGCCCAGTTGCCCATGCATTAAGACAGTATTGGATATCGGTTGAACGATGCGACTTGCAGATGTCTGCGGAGGAGAAAAATGACGCTAATATCAGTTATCCATTTCATTTTCAAAAAATTTCGTATAACATAATCCACAAAGGAAAATAATAATCTTTCATTGATCTTTTCGCAGAAGACATTAACTATAAGTCAAAAATTAACAAATCACTTAAAAATTAATAAAAATCTTTCGGTATATTAAATTCTACGATATTAATTTCGCTATTAGACTAATAAAAAAACTAACTAGAGTCCATTGCATTACTAATAGTAACTTATATGTATACAGTAGCTTCATAGTTAAATGCAAATCATGATACAAAAATTTTTAAAAATATGGTATATCAAAAATGAAAATGAAACTAAACACAATATTTGTAAGATCCAGAAAATAATTACATAGAGCAATTTTTTAATAAGATAAGTCCTGAGTCATTTTTCAATATGGATCCTAATTTTTGTCAAAAAAATGGGTTTAAAGTTTTGAAACGTTATAGGCCTATCTAATTTTATAATTTCTATCAATCTAATGCTTCATATTATACAAGCAGAAGGTTAATAATACCAATTTGTTATTGTATTTATGTAAAAAATACAGCAAATTTTCAGAAATATTATTTTCAGACTTTTTATTTTCAGAAATAATACTGTATAAATATTTATATAAATACTGTAAAAAGTAATCAATTTTTCGGTAGACAGATATTGCATTTAAGCAAAAATAAAAGCATTTTATTTCTGAAAATAAAACTGATCATTCCAAGGAAAATAATGCTAATTTTGTATTACTAATTAATTACTCAACATGTATAAATTGAAATACAGTGCAGTACTATATTAGATCGATGGATATCTCGAATTGGATATGATGTCACAAAACTTTTTTTGAAAACTCAGGACCGTTTCATATTGGAACATTGGAAGCTGATCTTAGATATACATTGGTTTGAACTGGAGCGTTCATACTTATTTACTGTAGTGTCTAGCCTAAAAACACTGTCGGTCGATGGTCACTTGGTAAAGCACCAGTTTGCCATCCGAAGGATTTACGTTCAATCCCCGAGTCAAACACTGCTAGTATTTCAAAAGGGATCTAGGTCCTGCTCGTTGAACTTTATCCTTCATCTGACACTTGATCTCTCTCTGGAATGTCGATGGCCGTGGAGAGTAGTGGAATGATCTAGCTTCTAGTTAAAAAGCATCGTATAAATGGGAAATCACAGTGATCTGACAATATCTGAGTCTCATCACATGTGATGGACAAGGTCATTATATCCGGGCCGGTCACAACTTCAAAGTTCACCACATCACAACTTCATTTATTTTAATGGGAACGTTTACATTAGGTCATCGGTGACGAACACTGATATGTAGTTTTGTCAATTAGGAAGTGCAATCAGTTGTTAATTCAAGGTCAAGCGCAATGCTATTTTTGATTTGATTCTAGCCACGAGTTTAGATTTGATTAACACCGAAAATTTTGTAAGTAAAGTACAAATTTATCTTGCTATTTGGGACACTAAAAGCGATGAATATAGCAATAATGTGGTAAAACGAAATGCTTTGAAAGAAATTATACAGTATAATATTTTTTTTCCTTCTGCTTAGAAGCATAAATAATCGTCACTCGAGTCCATTTCTAATTCTGATAAGACTTGAACAGTAAGCAATATGTATTAGTATTATCCGAAACTAGTGATCTAGTTGATCTATGAGTTTTAGCGTCAAACATCGGTAACCATCACTAAAATTTTAGTGTGAAACACCCTAAGCCAGACATCAGAAAATTTTCTTAACCTTACAGAACACGCCATATTTATTCGAATAAAAATTATTGTTTGCAAATAAATGAAATAAATCAATTTTTAATTTACCTATCAATTACAAGTTAGCTGGAATACACTGAAATTAACAATGGTAAATCAGACAAGATATATTGTAGTAGAAAAACCATTATTTCTTTTAAAATAATCTAATGAAATAATTTTAATTTTAAATAGAATACTTAAAAGTATTCCAACTCACTTATCAGTTAAAAAATATTTTAACACTACAGTTACTAAATAATACAACTCTGTTTTAAATTCAAAATATTTTAATTTGATTCTGATAGCTTTAAAAAAAACTATCAAAATCAAATTTATATTACAATTTTGAGCGGCAGAGAAAGAGAAATTTCGACGAAATAAGTAGAGATTTTGATATTCATGAAGAGTTTCTCGGTTATATTATCTCTTAGGATGTTATTAAAAAACAAAAACAAAATAAATTAAATGAAATAGATTCTTTATCTCGTAAAAACTGATTAAATAAACAATCTGATTAATTTTATCAATAGTATTTTACAATACTTTAATAGAAAAACTGATTCTTTATTGTATATACGAGTATTAAGAGTACTTAACTTCTTTATGAAAATCACAAAAAGTATTTTTAATCTATCGAAGTGACCAAGATTTTGTGCTACTATATTTTAATTTTTAATTATAATCTATGTTTTTTTCTGTTTAAAACAAGAAATAATTTAACAATTTTTATTGAAAAATATTCTACTTATTCTAGAATTTTATATAACATTTATATATATAATGAAAGAAGAAAATATAATAAATTTTAATACAGTAATTTTCAATTAAACCTTTTGGCTGAGAATTTCTTTTATCTTTATCAATTTAAAGCATTACTTATATTAGTATATACATAAATAAATCCTTTCCAAATTTAAAATATACAATACAGAGTATTCACCACATTGTTTATATTTTTCTTGCATTTTATGTATCATTCATATATAATAAGCACGTATTAAATTTTCAAATTCTGACAAGAATTTTTTAATTTTATTGTGAAAGACTAGACATTTTTTAGGCTCAACCCCACTAAGGCCATTCATTGAATTTTATGTGGTTACATTAAAAAATAATACATTAACCACTTAAAAAATTGATATGCGTAATTTAATCATCAATATTTTATTTTTTAATTACGTATACTATACTATGATATATAAAGCTATCAATAATATAATAGATTATTTTTTAATTCGGTATGAATATTTTTTGATTTTTCAGGTATGTCTTTTAAATTCCGACATTCACTAATTTGTTTACGAATTTAAGTATTTTTTACCTATAGTATCTTCCAAACAACAATTAAAAACTAGTTTAAATTAATAATTATTAAATTATGTATAAATTATTGAGAGAAAAAAATATATGTACATAATTAGTTTATATTATTAATTTTTCTTAAACGAGATTTACACGTAAAATCAGAAATTTGAATGAAATAAAAATGTATTTTTCAAATTACGTAAATTATAAATTTTACTGTGTAGTTAAAATATATGTATATTTTTTTCTTCTAATAAAATATTATAAGAAAAAATTATATGCAGGTATTATTGTATTTATAATTTAGGAATGACAAAAATCAATATCGATTTTGTTACTGTTCAATGAACATCGAACTAATCAGCCTCCAGGAAGAACAAATACGCACGACCTGATCTGTTTCATTTGATCGTGACTATTTTAAGCGCTCTCCAGTTCTATATTTCAAGAATAGCCACTCTGATATGTTTGAAATACAGTATAAATTTTTGAAATAATTAAGTTAAAAATATGACGATTCATTTTACTTGCCAGATAAATAATTTTAAAATTTAATTACTTTCAAAATAAATATTCAAAATATAGTCAAAGAGAACAATTATTTGTTTGTATCTGAAATAGTCTATTTAAAAGAATGTACAGTACAGAATCCTCTAATTACGTATTGAATGCTTTAAAATGTCCAGCCTTTTCTAATTTGTTTTAACTACAGTAATTCGATCTGGGCAATCAAGCAACCTTAGTCAAAAATATAACAAAACCACTAAAAAGCAATATTCTATTTAATCATAAAAATAAACTTAATTTGAACAAATATCTTCATTTACATTATGTAATTTTTTAAAGTAAAAAAAAAATTGATTAAAATAAATATAGTTTGGAAGAATTTTTAAATCAACAGAAACTCGTCAAAAGTTACAGCTAATTAATTCTATAGTGTGGTATTAATACCATACTGCCAATCGTAGAATATTTGAGTATTTAATTAAAATTACTTTTTCATTTTATTTTGACGTAATGAGCCCTCTATAATTTAAAATCGATTTGATTAAAAACATTATACCAAAGTAATTGAGTTTTAAATCATTGTTAAATGCTTTAATAATACAAAATGAAAAACGCTCTATTTTTTGTTTTATAATTTTGTTTACGTGTTCTGCAACATTATATGCAAGCAACATTGAACTACCGATAAACATGGCATCATTCCATCTAAAGAGAACATATTTTTGCCGTTTCGAACAACTACTATTTTCTATTTATTGACTATTTTGGATGATAAACATATTGTGTGCGCCACAACTGTTATGTAACATATATTCAATTGGAAATAATGTATTTAAAATTGAAAAAACTTATAAAAAACGTTTATATAAGAAAATTTAACTTATAAATAAATCTATAATCAGATAGTAATATTATTTATTTATATATTGTTTTTAATTTGATATATTTTTTACAATATCTAAGAGAGGAGGTATATGTAAAATAATTAAGTTCAAGTAAAGAAATCAGTTTGGCTACACGTGCCAGATGGCACGTGTAGCCAAAATGATGGCATATGTTAGTTGTACATTGTACCGTATTAATAACTCCATAACCTTCCCAAACAATGACTTTTTTCTTAAAAAATCATATAATTGGACTAAGCCCAGCAAATTCTCAAAGATGGAACAATAATAATTGATAGTCGAGCTAGTTCAGATTGGGATCGTGATTTATGAATTATTTTTAAATTTAATTTTATTGTAAAGTTTAAATTACATATTCGCAAAATTTCAAGAAACAACTACATTATACTTATTTTACAGAAATATATACTGTAAGAATATATTTAAATTATACATTTACAAAATTCCAAAATAAATAAATAAATATTTATTTATTTATATTTAATCTGAATTATAAAATCTTATCCAGAATTTTTAAAAATAGTTTAAACTTTTATTCGGATTGAATACAAATCTAATGACAGAATTATATAGCTTAAAATTAGATGCGAAATTGAAAATATGATTCGATAAACATTTCATAAACAATATGTAAATATTAAAATAAATTTCGTTATGTAACATATATATAGCATATATTTTTTCCTTAAGGAAAACAGCGTAGTGCTTAAGTTAGGATGTTGATTTTCAACAAGACGCACTAAAAGAAAACAAACCTACATCCGATGCCATCTATAGATGGCGCTATTATAACATGATATATATAACCAGTTGTTGCTAGGGCGAAAAACCATATCCTTTACTGCTGAACTATATTGTATTTCACCGTTAAACCAAAATATCTACTTTGTCAGATAACTGGCTTTTAAAAGATGAATAATAAAATTACAAAATTAATATTTTTATGAAAATATAACATCTTATTATATGGTAAATGCATGATTAATCATGACGTTTACTAGAACTTTGGAAAGCAAAAAAGCAACGTGTGACAGATGATTTATCATTCCTTCGGTTTATGTTTAGCATTTCTTGAGAGTTTGTGCGTGGATATAAATAGTTAAACAATTATTATTATTTTTATTATTAAAGAAACCTTTTCTTAGTAGAATATTTATCTGATAAAGCGTAAAATACCAATTTTTTTTAATATGTTCTTTGCACGAATTTTTAAAATTAGTAAACATTATTCTGAAAAGTCGCTAAAATGAAATTCATTTCAAGTCTGTGACCAAAGTCGCAACTGACACTGTTCCAATTCCTAATGAAAAAACAAATGCATAGAACTGATTATAGTATTTATAAAACAGAATATATTTTAACATATTATTAGAGCACATTATGACAAGAATTTAAATAACTGTTATAAGAATAATGAAAATAAACAATATAAACTATAAATACTATATTTCTGTTGCTAATCTCTTTATCTTAATTTTATCTTGAATAAAATGCAAAAATTTTTACTTAACTAAAATTATAGGGTGTAGATCTAATAAAAGATTTTCGTAGAACTTTAGGTTATAAAAGTTTAATCACGATAAAAGAATAAATCATTTTTTCTTGACGTAAAAAAAATTTTAGAACATTTTAAAAGCTGCATATTTAGTTTGAAACTACTTAGAATTAATATTATTCTTCTAGAAATATTAATACTGCATAATATTTTCTGAAGAAAAAATTAAAAATTTAATACAGAGTTTATTTATATAAAATATTGTATATCAAACTTTATTTTTAATACATATTTAAACAGAATAATTTGAATACAAAACTATATGTGTAGCCTAATCATGACAATTATTATTTAAATTTTACAACCATGCCAATGTATAATCAAAGCGATAACGCGACAAAGAAAATAAGACAATTAGATAAATCACGTTTCTTCTATAATTATCATTTCATGAGTGAAGGTCAGCTTATATTTTAAATACTATATTAAAGTCGTATTCAAAAAATATAGCGCGATTCTAGCATTTGAATGAGAAACCGCCCACTTTTTTGTTCGACACAGATGCTAATAGGAAAGGCCGAACTTCTATTTAAAACTTATAAAAAAAAATTATTATAAAATTTTATTATTTAAGATATCTTTATCAGATTATATACTTAACAACGCATTTAAAAAGCAAAGCATTGTTATATAACATTTCCGCTTCAATATGATTTATCTCGAATCACATAATTTCATCATCGTTTAATATTTCAAAGAAATTAAAAATTCGAATAGAACAAATATTTTGCTTATTATTTGTATAGATAAATTTATAAAATTCTATTTTCTCTGTTTTTTCCACATTAGTTTGGCTTGTATCCAAGAGAAAGAACTATTACAAGCTTCCCAGTTTTACTTTATTCCGTGATACCTTTGCTAATTTAAATTCTATCTACCATGACGTCAATATTCTTGGTAAAGAAATAACATTTACCTTCGTCGAAATTAAAAATTAATTAATCGATTAATATAAATAATTTGATGCTTTAAATTTTATTATAAATAAAAAACGAAATTGAAATGAAAATAAGCATTAAATATTTAAATAATATAATTGTCATGTTTCTTGCGTAATTTCCAAATTAAAAAAAAACTACACATTCATAAATATGAAATATATATATATACTATATAAAGCATATATATTGTTTTCAAATCAAAGAGATAAATATCACCAAGGTCAATACGTTGGAAAGGGAGGTATCATTACTTGGTCATTTGCCAGATTTTTTTAAAATATAGCCTATAATTTTATAAATGATTAATGAAATTGGCAAGAATAAGCATTTAATTTTTTAGGGTCATTATTTTCGGTCCCTAATTTTTATAATCGTTGAGTTTTTATAATTGAGACGTCCTATACTACAGTGGTTAAAAAAAAAATATATAGTAACTGTACTTACAGAATTTTCATCTGAAGCTTGGAACACGTGACATACAAAAGGCTCATCAGAAAGATCTTTGGTCAAGTAAGAAAAGCATGAATGATCATGTGCTGTCTGAGCAAATTTGGAAATACATTGAAGAGGATGTTCGAATATCAGTTTGCTGTCGTAAACATTGACAGCCTTCAAAGAAGATTCGGTAACTTCCAAAAACACTTGGCAACCCGTAACAGGACCGGACTGTTTGATTTCTGAGATAATCCATGGTAGCATGGGTTGACTATAACGTAAATTGAGCACCGAAGATCCGACATATATCACACGGTAAGTACGCTGGAAAGTCACGTGATTTGCATGCGGTTTAAGTAATAAGTGACCGATATCCGAAGTGAAACTCCTGGGTCGTTCCTCCATCATCTTAGTCTCGGAAGTGTGCCATTCCGGATTATCGTTAATATCTCTGTCCAAGTTATTTTTGCTCAACCTATTCATTCCTGAATAGTATTTGCATCCAATGTAAAATGATTTGGAGTGGAAGATGAGAGCATAAGAATGAAGTCCTGGATAAATGCACTTTCCACGAAAAGCACCATTTTGAATGAAAGCCGCATTCACACTGTTTCGTATCTCACTAGCAACTACTCTCGAATCCAATACTTGCCGTTAGATGGCGTTATCAGACGGGAGCGAACTACATGTGCCTAGTTCTCCAGTAGTAGTGTTGGTACTTAGCTCTTCTAGTTTATCGTTTTTACAGCATATACATTTTGTATTTGAACTTGATCGACTCTTTTTTTTTTATTCGAAAGGCGTATACCTATGGAACAAATTGAAATGGAAAAATTTTAATTAATGAATTTATTTTGTTAACTTTTATTTAGCTCTTTTCATTCCCTTTCAACTTTATATGATTTTCAAATCTGTCCAATTCTTCATGCGATAGAAATTTTTTTGTAAATAAATTTCAGTATTAGCGTAAATTAATATATTAATTAGATAACATGATAATGTTCTTTGGAATAATTATCTATCTAATTAAAAATTTTCCGTCTTTTGTAATTTCCTAAACTGACGTTAGCGAACTAGTAAACGTAATAAAAAAGTTTATAATAAATATCCAATTTATTTATTTATTTCGATGGTATTGGTCGATAAATGTAATTATTTTTTAAAAACAATTTTTTTTAATATTGATATTTTTATTGTATATTCACTTATATATGATTTTTATTTGACAGTGAAAACTGAGAAAAATAAGCATTAATGAAAACGCATTAAAAACTTTCGATATAACATAGAATATTGTATATGGAGAAAATAATAATACAGTAACAGAATTCTTGGAGATGAAAAGATATTGGTAATCACTGCCTAACAGGAAATAGATTTCCGAATTTTCCTTATTTTTTTATAAAATTATTTCTATATATATTTAATAGGAAATATCATATAAAAATCAAAAATATTTTGTTAAAAGTAACAACTCGTTTTATTAATATTAATGGCTCAAAACTCGGATTACATGCGTTGCCTAAATAGCCGCTTTTTTGTAAAACTGCAACTACTACTGTATTTTATTTAAATATTTGTCTAGTTTATCAATTAAAGTATGACAACAAAATATATCATACAATAGAGTACAGTGAAACCTTCGTATCCGCGGTTTCATTTAATCGCGGTTGACCGCAGTCCGAAAAAATTAAATAAAAAATTCAGAAATACAGTAAACAATCATACTTTAAAATTCATTTCCTCATACATATAGGCATTGTGTCAGCATCACATTATTTTAAGACACAAAGAAGGGTGAGTACTATACAGACAATATTTTACACTTAACTTTCATTATTATAATTGTTTTTATTATAATTATCAGTTATTGTTATCATTATCATTGATTAATTAAGTTAATTATTATCGTTACTATAATTATTAGTTATTGTTGTTAATGTCTTATTGTATCTAATTTCTAAATTAAACTTATTTGCATATCTAAATAAAGTTAATTTATAAATTAACTTTATTTAGATATGCGTAGCATGTACAGTATATAGTGTTCGCTAGTGTCTGCGAAGAGCCTTGAAATCTATCCTTCGCAGATTCGGAGGATACTACTGTACCGTATATTCTTTACAGCACTACTACGAATACAATACAAATAAGAAATATTGTATCAGGAAATTTATTATTTAATAGACATTGGACTAATTGGCTGTTATCAAGTTACTGTACGTATTTAACTTTTTTATATTTAAGTGCTGATCTCTAAATAAAACGTCTTAGGATTATTTATATTTGATATTCAATTTAATTTATTTTCAATTTCGATTTTTTTTTTTCGTGTATCATTCTCGATTTTATCTGTATATAGTATATAGTTTTAGAATTTACTAAGGTATTGTGACGATAATAAGGAAAATTTAATTTCAATTTATTTTTTTATTTTTCCCTAGGAAGTTTTGCAATTTTAACTCGTATTGAGTTATGCTGTCGATGTGAACAGATAAACAAAATTTTGATCAAAATTTTAGATATATTTCTATGCTTATTAATTAATTGAATTTCAGTATTATTATTATATTGTTTCAGCTTTAATATTAATATAAACACTCTCTTCTATTTATCTTTCTACGTTCAGTATTAAATTTTCTTTGAATTGTTGAAAGGAGGCTTGTCAACCGCTTTTATTCTGTGATTCCTTATATCAGCACTGCTTTATATTTGTATCATGGATGATTTGTAAATAAAATTTATATATATAGCAATAAACATAAACAATAGATATATTCTCCTGAAAATATATAGGCCTATATATCAATATTCTTATAAGTTTAATTATTTTATTTAATTTAATTTCGAAATTAATGATTTTAGAATTATGTTTGGAATACAAAATTCAGTTTATAATTTTATCGTCACATTTATTTTTATGTCAAAATATAAGGAATCGATTTTTATAATTTATTATAACAGGAGCGGATTTTAGGCATGGTCTTTATGGGCTGAAGCCTAGGGCCTCGTTCATTCAAAGGGTCCTTTTCGCGGTCAAAAAATAAAAATAATTTAAATTAAAAATTTAAGAAAAAATAAATTATATAAAATTTTTTCGTAACTAGGTAAAGTTTAAATCGTTGGTTTGCAACATTATTGGATTTGAATAAAATATCAATATTTTAAATGACAGTAAATAGTAAACACGATTCTGTCTTCTATCGGCTCTGGCGGTAGGCGATAAGATCAAAATATACTTTGTCATTTGTCAATTATGCAAATAATGTGGCAATGTCGAATGGGAGTACAAGTCTAGCTTCTCTAAAGAGTGTTAGCGTAGCGTAGCTCTCACCGTTAGATTAATACGAGTTAATTGGGTAGGCCCCCAAAGTTAACGGTCCGCCCCTAATTTTAAATACGGTACTGTTGTATATAATTTCATTATTTCTATTATCTGTCTTAAAAATATCATCAATATTATCAAATTTGAAAATAAGAATACTGTATTTAGTAATTATTGCGTAAACAAACATGTCATGCATAAAAAACAAAAATGTAATTCTTTGAAAGATAAAAAGTTTACATATACATTATATGCGTTATATAAAAATATAAAAATGCATTTCTCGATATTGTTAAATATTAATTTTTGCATAAAATAATATGATTTTATTACTATGAAACAGTCTACATTTTTATATTGAGAAACATTTGATACCAAATTAAAAGAAAAAAAGTCAATAATTTGAAGAAATCGAAATATTCCTAAACTCTTTTATACTGTATATTGTATGATATGCAATGTTATTTATGCATTCCCACATCATAATAATCACATCATTGTGACTGATATATTGGTTAAATAGACGTTAAAATTGAACACGAAGTGCCAATGGATAAATCTCTAAATACTATAATAAATTAATAATAATAAAAAATTCAGACAACATGCATGTTTTTCATTATAAAAGAAAATGTTGGTGATGTCCTCCCGTATTAACCTGTGAATTTTTTTCGGGATGCTTGATATCATAATGACATAATAGTTTTCACTTATAAATTGTATTATATATATGTGTCAGAAATTCCGGACACAATGCTAATCTATTATAAATACTGTATAGTTTTTGTAATTTATTTATTATAGCGCTTAAAAATTTATCCATTGGCTCTTTCTGTCCAGTTTTAATACCTGACTTAATCTAGCACATACACTATCATATATTATACATAGTATTGAATATAAAAAATATTTTCTTTGATTTTATCAATAATTTACTTTTCATTATATATCTATTTTTATATAAAATTATCATTTTAAATATTTATTAAAATTTATTTTTTATGTATCCTACTATTATAGTTTTATTGTAATTACTAATTCAAGTTTACTATAACAGAATAATATACATCATACATACATTCTATTACTAATTCCTTATATTTAAAATTAGTCCTTTGAAATTTTTTGGATTTTCCTCTCGAAACTAAATGGTAAAATATTTTCTCCAGCATAAAGGATTATATACATTTTTTTTTTATTACAACAAGGATAATTCGCGTAATTCATAACATATCATTTCGATGTTGCTTCGATACTAAAATACGAATGTAACGTACAGATCAAATGACTAATATAACCTTGATAAAAAACAAGATAAAAACTTACAGTAAGCCTACTGTACTTTCGATATTACAAACTATATTTATGACTAAAACAAATGCTATAAACAATACTTTATTCTTCCATTAGAAGTAACAAGAGTTAATATAATTTATAGTATAGGGCTATATCGAAGTATATTAATAATATCATGCCTCACTTTTTCTATTGAAGTTTTTTTTTTTTATTTATTTTTTATCAAGTTCTTTCCTTTCAATAATAAAATTTCTTATTAAATATGTTTAAATTAATAAAAAATAACGATATTACATAGAAAATATCCTTGTAAAATTTTTACAGGTTATTAGGAAAAGTTTCCTATACATTATTATAGTAATATTTCCCTAATAATACATAGGAAACTTTTCTAATATTATAATTGCACCGTTAATCTGATAAAGTGGCCTCAAAAACAATGACATCTTTAGAAAGCTTATATTTCACTGTCAATATTAAAATACGAAAAATCTTTTTTAAATTTGTACCATTTCAAATGACCTTTTTGATACATTTGAGATAGCCATGAATGGAGACAGCCGACGGCGGGCAATATTGTTACTTATTGGATGACAATTTTATATAGCAGGAGTCGGCAACCTTTCAGCGTGTAGTGCCGAACCTATATTACAATGGACGCGTTCGGCAAATGCTGGGAGCAGTATCGACGTAAATCCCAAAGCGAGGGAGACGTGCTAGGAATAAGTCACAAGTTAGAGAGCGAAGAGAAAACGTACCCGAGTGCTAAAGAAAATGGATGGTGATATCCAGTAAAGTAGCAGCAGTTACAGCGATTACGACTTATTTACAATTTTTAGATTCTGAATCTGAAGAGGATGAAGAACTCTTACAATTGAATGTTTTCTGAATTTAATGAATTTAATAATAATTTTATTCAATAATTTTTAATGAATTTAATAATAGACCTATATTAGCCCAGCAAGGAAGCACATATGCTTTATTTTTAATAAAAATTTTGAATTCATCTATAATTTATTAAAATTCTAAGATAGATAAAGTATTCAAAAGTGTCGAAAATTTTAAAAATGAAGCTGTTTTTTACTTGCTTGGGATTCTTAACCTTCATTGTGATTATAGTAAACAAGGTCTCAGGGAAAGTTAAAAAAAAAAAACTTTAGCATTTTTAAAACTGAAAACATTATTTCCTATGCTTATCGGTTTTTTTAATCATCCAAAAGTATTTCCA
>WUQG02413776.1:0-15966 GCA_011317285.2 Androctonus mauritanicus | reverse complement strand
TCACACATTTTCTGGAATATAGTGAATGTGGCATTCACTACTACATACCAGTGCTTTGCTTTATTGCCAGCTTCTCTCCAGCTGGTATAAAATATCTGAGGACAATTTTCAATGGTTTAGTGGAGTTGATAAGTACAACCAATTATCACAATGAAAAGCAGCTCAACATGCTATAGGAGAAGATCTTATAGCATGTTGAGATCATAATCTTATGACTTATGAGTATAAACTCATGAAGAATATAATTCCCCTTCAATCATTCAGATCTGAAAAATCTTTTTTGATTTTTTATTGAATGTTTAAAATTAATCAAAATTTAAATTAAATATAAATATTCATCTAGTTACAAATGTAATATAGTTGAAATTGTTTGTAAATAAACATTTTTAATTTAAAAGTTTTCTTTTCCACTAAATTCATAAGCAAATGTACTGCATTGTGAAATATATGTTTTATTAATTGGACCAATTAGAACTTTTTTTATTTTAGAAATTTGAATAGAAATATCTGATTATAGCATAAGATGTTTTGGTGGGAACTCTATTCTATCATCTTGAAATGCTATATTAGCATATTAAATACTTATAGAATTTTACAATACATTTCTTGCCATATCATTTTGTTATTATAATGTTTAAAATTGTAATGTTTATATAAATTTAGGATTTTTCTAAAGTTAAAAAATAAAATAGCATATTCTTATATGTGAAAATATGTCACTTGGAAGTTTGCAACTAGAGGAACCTGTGTAATATTTTTTTAATTTTTCTAATAACTTCTGAATTTTCAAACTCAACCTCAGAATTTATTCAGATTTTAATATATATAATATCCAAATATTATATTCTATTATGACATATATTGTAGTAGATCTTTGTTTAATATTATTTCATTTAACATTATTTTGCTATCATGTCATGAACATAAGCTAAATTAATTAATTAAAAAATTAAAGTTTTTAAGGTAATGGAACAGAATAAAGTCCTATTTTCTTATATTTTCTACATATAGGTAGAAAATATGTTGGAACCTATAGTGAGTTGTAGAAAACTAAGTAACCATATTTTATATGAGTTCTAATTCAAAAATATAATATTGTTTATGAACACTATATTAAATTATACTGCAATAGGACAATTGATAGAGATTTATTTCTGTACAGGGAACTTGAAGACCTGGGATCAAAGTAGGATTCTACATCTTGGAAAATTGATATGAGGGGTCCAAGTCCAGTTTGATTATTCTATTCTTTTATAGTCCAATTGATCTTTATGGATAGTTGGATATAATAGGGACTTGAATGGACTGCTATTTGTGAATGATTTAGAATTTGTCATAAAGAAAAACAAATCATTGACATAACATCTGTGAATTCTAAGGTGTCTTTTATTAGAAAAGACATCTTAGAATTCACAGAAAGATGTTTTGGTGGGAACTCTATTCTATCATCTTGAAATGCTATATTAGCATATTAAATACTTATGGAATTTTACAATACATCTCATAAATAATTTCTTTCTCATAAATAATTAATATACTAAACTGCTTTACTACATTTTCCAATTAAAATTTACACTTAAGTCATACTTTTCATTCATTTCATTCCATTATTTTTCAATATAGTAATGATTAGATGACAAATGTCATCAAATATTATCAATTCCAATATAAAAAAAAAAAAAAATTAGGAATTTAACCTGACTTATAATATTAAGCATATAGTTTTGCTGGTTTCTGTTAATGTAATTTCAGTTAAAGTTACGATTTTTAGAAATTTAACCTCAAAGTTAAATGAAGATCCACTATATATAACATAACTTTATTCAGATTTTTATAAACTTTCAAATTATTTAAAAATACACTTTAATTTGAATTATCATAGTACTATATATATTAGTAATTCAATTCAATTAGTAATCAAAGTATATTTTAATAATTAATATATTTACCTTTTAAATATTATTTTACATTTTATTTATGTTTAGTTTATTTAATTTTATATATAAAAAGTACAATAGATCCTCAATTTTCCTAGTTTCAAGTTAGGTGAATGCATAAGTCTTATTGTTTGTGTTGAATTTTCAAAGATGCATATGAAAAATTCATTAAGCAGTTTATTTTTGTAAAGATATCGTTTATGGCCTTATATTTTCTTATTTATACTTAAAGTATGCACTTAAATTTTATTTAGCCATTCTATTTACTAATGCATCCATTTATATATATCAAATTTAAGGATTGTTGGAATTACACAGTTTTCAGTTTATGCAGAAATTTTTGGACAAATTAACTGCTTAAGTCAGGAACCTACTGTATTCATATTTATAACAACAATTTAAATCATAATTTAAAATAAACATGCAGTATGTGTAATCTTAAATTACTATATATGATTTTTAAGCAATAATTGTCTTGAATGGTGTATTTACTAATTTATATATAAATAAATTTGAAATATTTAAAAATCTCCTTCAGTTTTAAAAATATCTCAATATTCTCTGCTGTATACTTATCCATGCAAGAAAAACAAGCCTTCAACAGGATAAATTTTATTGGAAATCTAAATTATATGATTCAAAAATTCAGCCCTCTTCAGTTAACAGAAAATTCTTTAGTATTATATTGATGATTAATTATAAGTTGAATTATAAAAAAATTAATTAAGTATAATTTTATATTTAGAGTAACCATCAAAATGCTTGATAGTGGTAAACATCAGTTAATTATTAAAAGCAGTGAAATGAGTGATGCTGGCAAATACATGTGCCAAACTAAAGACTTACGATCAGAATGTTTTGTGACAGTATCTGAAGGTAAATATAAATATTAATATTTAAACTTTGTATAAAATATGAATAAAAATGCAGTGATATATCTTATTTGATTATTACTAGAGTGCATATATATAACTTTAAAAAATTTTTGATTTTATATTGAAATAAAGCATAGTTGTATCATATGGAATACATTTTACCATTTTATTATTATATATTAAGTGCTATTACTTATTAACTCTTAAACACATTTGAAAAAATCCATATATTATATTTTTTTATAATCTGTTTTAAAAATGCTTAATATATGTGGAAATTTTTTGTTTAATATATTTATTAATAATGAAATAATTTTAATAAAAGTAAAAAACAAATATAATTTTAAAATGCTCAAGGATATAATTTCATAGATTTATTTGATAGAATTGATCAGAACTAAATTCTAAACACAAAATTATTCAATACATTTTTGTATTGAATAACTTTATTGTGTTTAGAACACAACATTTATAAAAATATTTTCTTGATCAGATCGATAAATTTTATTTCTCTCACTTCAACAATTACAGAATTATAAGAATTCATAATGTTTTGCTTCAAATATATATTTTTATTTTGCTACAAATATTTTATTTATTTGACTTGGTTTTTTCCATAAACTTCAGGAGCCAATATTTCAAAATGTTATTAAATTTGATAAAATCATAATAAAATACTTTTAAATAAAATTTTTAAACTTTTATATTTTTCTTGGAAATATTTCCAAGAAAAATATATTTTTATGTTTGTAACATAATCTTGTTATATATTTTTTTTATTTACAATGTATATAATGTATGCATTCAGAAGTGTACAAACATTTAAAAAATTATAGTAGCAAGATATTTTTATTATTTTAAATTAAAAAAAATTTTCTGTACTTGTTTAATTTTTTTAAATTTGAAAATAAATGTGCAAAAGTTTGTAACTTAAATATTTGTAACTAGGAGAACATCTGTAATGATAAATGAATAGCCAGTTTGAAAAGTTATTTTTCTATAAAAAATAAATTCATAATCATCATAATATAATAGTTTTGTAAATAAAGAATAATTTTCTATGATACAAATAATGATAAACATAGTGTTTCTTTTTTGTAAACAGAAAAAATAAAAATAAAAATTTTTAAGGTATTATCAATATATGAAATATATTTGTGATAGTGAGAAACTATCCATAATATATGAATGTACTCTTTGAAATTTATCTAAAAATAATCATATTGCTCTTATAAATAACAGCTTTGTGTTTTTTTATGATTGAATATTTTTACTAACTTTTTTGACTATAATTTCAGCTGAAAAAGCACCTGTTCTCAAACCTGATAAGAAAGATTTTGTTGGTGATGTTGGAAAACCTCTTACTATTGAGATCCCTGTTTTAGGTATAATATTTCTTTATAAATATTACATTGTTTTAAAAGTATTTATTATTACAAAATATAAAATGTTTTTATATTATGTATAGTAATTAATAAATAAGAAAGTATATGCACATTAAAATAGCAATTATAGTAACTGTTGTAAATTATTCTATAATATTATCATAATAATGATGATTATTTTCAGTTACTGGAACTAAAACTTCAGAAGTTGTTGCTAAGTTAAGAAGAGGTGGTCAACCAATTTCTAGTAAAGATATTGAAGTTGTTGTAAAAAATGATAAAATTATAATAACAGTTAAAAAACCTACTCGTGATTCTTCTGGAGATTATGAGTTGATAACAAGTAATGCACAAGGAGAAGATAAATGCAAACTTAACTTTACCTTTCAAGGTAAATAAATACCACCTTTTGTAACTTTGATTTATTTAAATAAATAGTAGTAAAAAATTAAGATATAATTTTTACTGTTTAGCTGGAAATAAAGTTTGTTTTGATTTGGGAACTTCTAGGATAATTTCATAACATCTCTTCCTAGACATGTTTTATTTTCAGATAAATGATAAAAATCATAGTTTACTTATTAATTAGTAAATTAAGTCATCTCATTTCAAATTAATTTAATCATTAATTACAATTTTTTAAATTATCATTATTAGGTTATATATACTAATATTTGATTATTGTTTGTTGAAATAAAAGAAAAATAAAGTAGCTTAACAAAACCAGAGAAAAGATTTAATAATAATTTCATTAACTCACTTCTCTGATTATAATAAAATCCAAAAAGTAAACAATAATCAAGTTATTTTTATTTTATGCTTTATCAAATAAATTTGCTTACTTGATCATTTAAATAAAAGATTTTAGTATATATGTTACTCATGTTTGTTTAAGTATTTTGATCTTAAAATTTTTTTTTATAAACTGTTACATAAGATTTATTATTAAATATCTAAAAATTTATTATTTATTTTATAAAAAAATTATCATCATACATACATATCATACTTAAGAATTGTTACTTCTGTATAAATAATTAGGAATACTATAATGTTTTAAACAAAATATTGTTATTTTGAAAATAATTTTCCATGATAAATAATAAATATCTAAATTTCTTTTCAAATGCCGATAAACTAGAAAAATAACTTATCTGATGAAAAATATTTTTTGCTTTACTATATTTTTGGTTTATAATATATTTAAAAGTTTTTGCTAACATATTTAAATATATTTAGATTGCATTATTATGTAAATAATTGCAATATAAATAAGTTATAATTCTCAAATTATATATGACAAACAATTTTTCACCAATAATTTTCTATTAAATGAATGAATAAATATAATTCCAACAATTTTAATCATTTTTCATAAAATTTTCTATTATTTTATATTGCTTAAAATAATATAATATTGCACCTATGAGAAATTGTGTTTAAAATTATGATGATTTGAATTATGATTATAAATTTTGAATTCATCCCAGTCATAAGTGGTGACCTCTTATAAAGAAAAAGTATAGTATAGTTTTCTTAATAAAATCAGTTTTAAGACTTTGTTGGAAATACACATTTTATGATCATCTGAATAAACTTTGACAAATTTCAGAATGTCATTTGCTTATTATAGAATTTAGTTAAACATTTTAGGTAAAAAATTTATATACATAATAGCTTAAAGTTTATTATAATGTAATTATAAAACTATTAAAAAATGATTAAAATTTTGCTATAGTTATGTTTGTATATGAGACATTTGATGAATTTGAGAATTTTTTTGCATTCTGTATTAAATTAATAAATATTATTTAATTTCATCACTAAAATTTATTTATCTAGATGTACCACAACCACCACAAGCACCTCTTGATGTCACAAATATATTTAAAGATAGCTGTAAACTTTCTTGGAAACCTCCAAAAGATACTGGAGGATTACCATTACTTCATTATTTAGTGGAAATACAAGATCTTGGTCAAAGAGGAGGTTGGACAGAACTTGGAACTACTCAAGATACTAATTTTGATGTTAAAAATCTTATTCACAAGAAAGAATATAAATTCCGAGTTCGAGCAGTTAATAAAAAAGGTGTATCAGAACCATTAGTAACACCTAAATCAATAATAGCAAAAGATCCATATGGTAAGTTCACTTTTATATTAGAGTAAATGCTTTATACTTGATATATTTTCTAAAATTAATAAAAAGTTTATAAATAATTTTATCATAATCAGCTATATATCACTAAGAATACAAAATCTCTTTAATTTGAATTTTAAAATATTATAACTTTATAATATAAAACTTCTTATTGTCTTATTGAATAAAGTTATTGTTTACTTTTATCATAATTTTAACTATTAGTACTATTTATAAATTTTTTGTAAATATTGCAAAATGTTGATTTTTAACTGTTATAAAATTGCAAATATGTGATTTTCAGAATATTAATATGAGGAAAATAGTGTTTATGCATAATTACTTGTGCATTTTTTTTTTATTTAAGAATAGTCTTACATATTTACTTTAACTAATTTAGTTTGCCTGTAAAATGTCTCAAGAATTATTGAACACAAATTTTGGAAAATGTCCTATATTATCTATATAATATACAATACTTTTTGTTTTGAGGTTTAATTTTAGATGACAGTCATTCAAAATATTACATCATTGCATTTGAAACTATTTATGTACAGAAATTATAGTTAAAATTTTTAAATTAATATTAGATATTTTCCTATTTATTGTCCTTTTACAAGTACAAAAATAAAAATATTTTATTGCATGAAATGTTTTTATTCTTTTAAAATTTTAGCATATAATTTTAGATTCCTTATTATATATTCTAATAATAAGGAATATGTATGGCTTTATATATGATTAGTTTTGAATACTTTGATGTATGTGAACTTGGCTAACTTTTGATAACTGAAAATCAACCATGTTAATAGAAACAAAAATATTCAAAGTTTTTGATTGAAATGTTGCATATATGCATTACCTTGTTTTTCCTATGCAGCAAAATATTGTAAGAATTTTTGGATATTTGAATTTTTGGAATAATGATATTGATATTTTATATTAGAAGACTTATAATGTGGTCATTTTAACCAAAACTGAACTATTGACTATCAGGCAGTGCTAATATGTTGAAAAGAAATATTTTCAGTCACATTCAAAATTTTTTGTTTCATGTTCCAAATATAGTTAACCCCCATTCAGTGCAAGGGATAGTGTGAGGATTCTGTGTTATAGGAAACTGCATTATATGAATCACAAAGATTATATATATTAATTATGAATGTAACAGCTAATTTATGAATGTAGTGTAAGTGTGGAGTATTTGGAAATTATATCTCTTGGCAATTGTAATAAAAATAAAAATTATTCCAAATTATTTTCATTGATAAAGTGTTTGATAAAATTGATTGCAATAAAAAACTAAACAATGTTTATTGCATACCCATTGCAACCTTAACAATTTTTCTATCTTATTATAAGAATCCATGTTATAAGGGAATGCATCATATGAGGGTCCACTGTATATAATATGACATATGAAATAATATATATTTAATATGCTAAATACAAATATTCATATATCAGATGAATATATAAATGTCTGTATTTGGTTCACGAAACTTCATTTATAACAATTAATATATAATGTACGAAGATAAAAATTATACAAAAGCAATGACTTTAAATGTATATTAAAAAGATATAATCAATAGGACATGGAATGCTAAATTTGAATTATCATATCTGATTAGTAAAATAAATAAAGTAGTTTGAAAATAATAAAAATCAACTAGAAAAAGATTTTTTTTTCTCTGTTAGCATTCATTACAGGTCACATTATTAAATTGGGTTTTATTAAATTTGAAATATTAATGTATCTTATGTTGTTTAAGAATCCATAACAATTCTATTCTTTTCTGATACATAATTCTATAATTATGATTGTTTTTATTGTCTCAAATAATTAAAAGTAAATAAAATCAATTTTATTTAACTTGTTTTATTCATATGGATCCAGTGATGGATTTTAGGCCTAAGATATGTTCAGAGATCAATACATAAAATGTTTATAAAAAGTTGTTACTATTAATTTTTAATTGATTTTTGTTAATTGTTAACTGTCATAAAGATTTTGTTGATTATGTTATATCATTCTGAGTTGTAATAGAAATTAATGTCTGAACTAGTCCTCATATCATTACAAATTAACTAAAGCAATTCAAATAACTACTAGGCCATATAGATTTCAATATTTTTATTTTTTTAGAATATATCTTTATTTATTTTTTCAGGAAAATTGAAACTTGTAGATTTCAATATTCCTAAAAACAGCATTCTAATTATTTGACTGAACTACATTAATTAATTTGTAACGATGTAATGGTTAGGTAAAGATACTGTGACCTAGACTTGATTTAGATAATTTCTGAATACAAGCATACCTCATTATTATAGTGGTTATGTTCCAGATCATCACTATAAAATGAATCACAGCCTTTTTTCATTTGCTAATGAATATAAAAGTTAAAAACATATTTACACTATCGTTCATTAAATGTGCAATATTGTTTGGCCAAAATAAATTTGGCTGGATAGCTATGTGGTAAAATATTGACTTAGAATTAAACTCAGAACTTGGAGGATCTGAGTGAAATTCTTGAGTCTCCACTTTTACAGGAGAGCTTCAGGCCCAGGCTGTCTGTGTTAATTTATGTTTTATATATTTATTTTAAGCATTATTTTGTGATTAGTTACAGATAATTTTCCTTTTGAGATATAAAATAAAAACATAGAATGTAATTGAGAAGTGCCATATTAGCAAAATGATGTAAAGTGAGGTATGCCTGTATTAAAAACTATTGCTAGATTTACTGGGTATTGGTAACTCCTAGCTAATTGAATAATATTAAATATCAAATATAATCATGGATTTATTGTTGTATATTGAAATATTAAATATTTTATTTTTTAGATGAACCATCTAAACCTGAAAGTATAGAAGTAGTTGATTGGGATAAAGATCATGTCATTTTAAAATGGACCAAACCTGAGAAAGATGGAGGTGCACCTATTACAAGTTATTCTATTGAATATAAGGATAAATTTTCCAGAGATTGGAGTGCAGGACCGGTAAATTATTTATTAAATTAAAGAGTTTAAAATATAATTTATGTGTAATTTAAAAATCATTCATAAAATAATTAAATAAATTAAAATATTATAGGATTTTCCTGCTGATACATTGCAAGGAAAAGTAGATGGATTAAAAGAAGGTATTCAGTATGAATTTCGTGTCCGTGCTGTTAATAAAGCTGGTAAAGGTGATCCAAGTGATCCTACTAAGCCAATTATTGTAAAAGCAAGATTTGGTAAGTTTATAAAGTCTTTGTTATTTCAGAATCATATATATATATATATATATATTACAATATTTTATTCATATTTGTATTATATACATACAGTTAAGCCATATATTATTGGTGATGATTTGAGAAATATTGTTGTAAAGAAAGGTCAAGTTATAAAATATGAAATTAAGATTGGTGGTGAACCACCACCTGATGTTAAATGGGATTTAAATGGTACAGAAATTGTTTCTTCAAAAAAGTAAGTATAAATAAAAAAATATAATATTTTAGATTGTAGCATAATTTTAATTTATAAATTTTATTTATGATATTTTTATTATAGAGAATTTTTTTTTTGTTATATTAAAAATTCTATATAAATTTTAAGTCCTTTTCATAAAAAATTGTTTAAATATTTTGATTAAAAAATTATTTTCAATGGAATTGTTTTACATAGATGGATAAATGAAAATTATTTCAGAAAATTTTAAAATATTTCCCAAATTTCAAAATACTGAAAAATTATTTTAATAATTTTATGTAATTTATTATCAGTTATAAGGAAATTAATTAATATTTTTATACTTTAAGGATTACTATTGAAAATTCTGCTAAATTAACAATTATAACAGTCAGGGATGCTGTGAGAGCAGATAGTGGAAAATATACTTTGACTCTTACTAATACTTCAGGAACAGTTTCAGCTAATGCTGATGTTGTTGTTCTTGGTAAGATTAAATATATATTATTCAAATAATTTATTTAAAATTTAAAAATAAAACTTCAAAAAATATGATATAATATCTTTTCCTATATCTAGATAAGCCAGCAACACCACGTGGTCCATTAGTTGCAGATGAAGTAAGAGCTGATAAAATTAAAATTAAATGGCAGAAACCTCCTGATACAGGAGGTCAAGATCTTAAAGGATATGTTATTGAAAAAATGGATATGGATACTGGAAGATGGCTCCCAGCAGGAGAAATTGGCCCAGATAAAGAAAATTTTACAATTGAAGGTCTTACACCTAAGAAAAAATATAAATTCCGTGTAAAAGCTCTCAACAAAGAAGGAGAATCTGAACCACTCGAAACTGATCAACCAATTGTTGCCAAAAATCCATATGGTTATTTTATAAATTCTTTATTACTATTTGATATAAATTTAATTAATGATTTTAAAATATTTATATATTAAATTTTAGATGAACCAGATAAGCCTGGAAAACCAGATATTATTGATTGGGATAATACTAGAGTGGATCTTAAATGGTCTGTTCCTGCCAGTGATGGGGGTCGTCCAATCACTAATTATATCATTGAAGCCAAAGAAAAATTTAGTCTTGACTGGGTAGAAGTTTTGAAAACTGAAAATGACAAATGTGAAGCTCGTGTAACAAATGTAAAAGAGAATATGTCTTATCAATTCCGTGTAAGAGCTGTAAATAAAGCTGGTCCTAGTGAGCCTAGTGAACCAACTGATCATCATATTATTAAACATAGACATTGTAAGTAAATTTAATTCTAATTTTGAATGATAATTAAATTTTAATTAAATAAATACTAATTCCAAATGCTCATAAAATGATACTTAAGGACAAAAGGAAAAAATTTGAAATATATTTTGAAAAATTTCTCGATAAATCAGTAGCTGCCTAATTTTGATTCTGCAGTATGATGTATTTTTCTATGGTTTTATTGCATTTCCCCAGAAAATATTTTTGCTCTTCCTAACATCATATTATTAGCAATATTAGGGATAGTTGCATAATGTAGATAGGGCTATCTCCAAAATTTTTCCAGTCAAATTTGCTCGATCTTTGATAGTTTTTATAATAAGCAAATATCAATGATCATTATGCATACAAAATGTTAGGCATTTTTAAATCTGATCTAAAATGCATCAAATATATAAAATAATTATTATTTTGGTGAATTTATGTATAATTTTTTTAAGCATAATGAAATACAGTAATACTCCAGAGTTATGTAATAGGTAGGACTGGGAAGCATAATATAAGTTGAAAATTATGTTAGTCAGGTATCTACAGATTCCCAAATCTAATTTCAGATATATATGTATTAAGTCCTTAATTGACTCTTTATTACCAAGAAAACAAATTATAAAAGTTTATAATATATAGTTATAATTAAAGACTTTTAATCAACAAATCAGCAAATGAAATATGCACATACATGTATATGCACTATGTAATTGTGAAAAAAAACAAGTAGGCAAGGGGATAATGAGAAATTACATATCTCCAAATTTACATAAGTTGAGTTTATGTAACTCAGGATATTACTGTAATTAAAATATATAAAAAATAAATTATTTTATTTTTAAAATATTGATAAATAATATATTTGTTAAAAATATAATAGATTTAGTAAAATATACTTAAATTAAATTATTTCTGATAATGCTACTGTTAATAATGCTGGTTCTAATATTCCTTAACTAATACAACCCTGAATTGTGCAGTTTCATACTGTAGCATTGATAGAATTTATGTTATTTTTGTTATTGTTTTTGGCCATTCCTTTTGTACGGTTTGTTGATATTAACGATTAAAGTTCAGTTGGTTTAGTATGACGACGAAGTGGAGACGTGTCAGTTTCTATCTCCTAATTAAAAGGTAAAATCTATCGTTATTAAGAGGTCGTCGACACATACTTACAAACAATCTTCCAAAAAATAATAATACTATAATAGAATCTTATTAATAAGAAATTGAGGTGATTTTATAATTTCTTCAGATTAACTTCTATATAAACTAAAATTCTTTTATTTTAAAAATAAAAATTTTATTTTATATTAATTTTAATATAATATTAATATTATGTTTAAAAAGCATTTTAAATTTGATCTTATCTTCAATTATACTTTAAGAAAAAAAAGTCCCTAAAGCATTTTTGTTTGATGCCTAAATTCTTTTAAGTATGTTTAAGTTTGTTTTATATAATTGTTTTTAAGATTATAAATGTAATTTTATGATAGATTATCAATAGTTTTGTACAAATATGAAATTATATTTTAAAATATTTTTGTAAACATATCAATATAAAATAAATTTAAGAAATTTTATCAAATTAAAAGTTTTTCTTATATATACTATAAATGCAATGTTTAAATTTAATATATTATCAGTCATTATGTGTATCACTAAACTATTTTTGAATCATTAAATAATTTAGTTTTAATATATTATATTTGAAATGAATAAAAGTTTGTTCCATTTAAATTTTCATTGCAGTGAAACCATACATTGATCGTACTAATTTACTTCCAATTGTTGTAAAAGTTGGCCGATCACATAAATTTGAAGTTGATGTTAGAGGTGAACCACCACCAACTATTACTTGGTCATTTGGTGAAATAAAACTTTCCAATGATGACTTTATAAAAATTGAAAATAAAGATTATCATACAGATTTTAGTATTAATAAAGCAACACGTAAACATTCTGGAAAATATACAATTTCTGCATCAAATGCATCTGGTAGAGATAGTGCAGAGGTTGAATTTACTGTCTTAGGTATGTAAAATAAAGTAAAATGAATTTATAAATTTTTTAAGTGATTTCCTAAGTAAATCTTCCTTCTTTCTTAACTATCCTCAGATTTAAAGAATTTTAACTTAATTATTAAAAACTGTTAATACAATGGAAAAAAATTGCATTAACAAGTCATACTATTAATTATGTAGACTTACAGGAACTTTCTTATATAAGGCTCGTTTTTCTAGTATGTTATATAAATCAAATTAATTTATTTGAATTATTATAATAACTATTATGCTAAAATTAAACACATTTTGAATAACATATGCAGTAATTCATTAGCCTTCTTCCTGGTATGATAAATTCAACCAAAAAACTGTTCTTCATAGGAAGTTTTATTAGGAACAATAGCATTTTCAATTTTCCCTAAGGCCTAAAATGTTGCTGTTTCTAATAAAATTTTCCTTTGAGGAGCTGTTTTTCCATTGAATTAAGCATATTTAGTTTATCTATAAGTCAGAAGATATTATGTACAATTGTGATGCAGTGTACAGTTTTCATCATATTACAATGTGAAATAAATTAACTATTAATAACATTAAATGTTGTTTCAATGATGATCTAATTTTTCTTGCAATATTTCTGTGTAAAGTTGCAATATTGACTATATATAAATTTTTAAAATATTTTGCAATCTAAACTTTTTACATAAAGTTAAATTTATGTAATTGGATTTTTGCATAACTCAGAGAACTCCTCTATTATATAAATAAAATAATAGTATTAATAATTAATAATAATATATCAAAAATATACTTTTTAAAATATTTAGGTGCACCAACAAGACCAGAAGGTCCACTTAAAGTTTCTGATGTTCATAAAGAGGGCTGTAAATTAAAATGGAACAAACCTAAAGATGATGGTGGAACACCACTTAAACATTATGAAATTGAAAAATTAGATAAAGAAACAGGCCGTTGGACAAGATGTGGCAAAACAGATAAACCAGAATTTGATGTCACTGGTTTAACACCAGGAAAAGAATATCTCTTCAGAGTTGCAGCTGTAAATGAAGAAGGAGATTCAGAACCACTTGAAACATTAGAATCAATAATTGCCAAAAATCCCTATGGTGAATATATTATTTTTATTATCTAAATGTTTCTATGCATTTCAATAATAAAGACAATTTATAGTTTAGAATTTAATATTTAATTATTTAAATTAAATACTAAAAAATTTTATAATTTAAGAAAACTTTTTTTGTAGATGAACCAAGTAAACCTGGTACACCAGAATTGGTTGATTGGGATAATATTAGTGTTGATCTTAAATGGGAACCACCTAAGAGTGATGGTGGTGCACCAATTACAAAATATATTGTTGAAAAAAAAGATAAATTTAATCCTAACTGGGAAAAAGCTGTTGAAGTTCCTGGTAATAATCCACAGGCCAAAGTTCCTGATTTGAAAGAAAAGCAAGAATTGCAATTCAGAGTTATTGCAGTGAATAAAGCAGGTCCAAGTGAACCAAGTGATGCAACTAAACCTCATATTGTTAAGCATAGAAGATGTAAGTAATATCTATAAACTGATAATAAAAACTAATTTTATATAACTAATATATTTTATTCATATCATGACTATTATAAAACTGTGTTTAAAATTAACAATAATAGATATAAATAAATAGGATTATTTTGCTATAAATAAATTTAAGATATTTAAAACTATAAAAAAGTAATTTTATGTATGCAAATGAAATAACTACAGCACTAGTTGCATTATGAGAACAACATTTATATTTCTATTTTTATATGAACAAATGTTTTCGGCTATTCGCCATCATCAGATTCATTTTAGGATATGGGATAAAGCCAGAATAATTAAAAGAAAAGACAAGTTAGAACAAGGTCTAATAAGAGAATCCCTAGAGATTGGAAAAAAAAAGAAAATACAAAAACATTATAAATAACAATGAGTCCAAAGAAATACCACCACCATGGCTATATGCAATAAAAGAGGCATACAAATAGCTGTAACTTTTGGTTCAAATCAAGCTAGAAATAAGAAGAAAATTGTAATTGCACAAATATTACATGGAGATCTTATGCAAGAAACATCATGTACTCCAACCCTATAGCCTTAATGTACCTTGGCTTTAATATCATCTAATTGTACTTTAAATATTCTCCATTTAATCAATATATCTTGTTATATAATTTTTCTATAATATTATATGGCTTATATGTACGATATTATATTATGTTTATTTATATAGTTATATTTATGTATTTATCTATGTATATTATGCTATTTATATTTTAGGAACATTAATATCTTACATATCTGTTATAATGACACAACTTATGTAAGCTGCATGAACCAGCTTCTGATGTTCAATTTTATATTTGTATTTTAAAACTCCTATATTCTAAAGCGAACCTGATGATGACGGATGGCCGAAAACATTTGTTCGATTAAAAATAAAAATATAAAGTTGTTCCCATACTGCAATTAGTGCTGTAGTTATTTCATTTGCAGACTGATTTTGGTGTAGAAAGGAACTCCATGGCAGACACCCACACGACCAAAGCATCAAACAGCTGGTTAGTCAGGGGGATCTATTTACAGGAACAGAAGGGTTTATAATAGTGATACAAGACCAGATAAATAAACACGAAAAACTATAGAAATTACATACTAAAGAATAGCACATTGACAAACAACACTTGTAGGAAATGCCACATAGCAACCTCAATGATTCAACACATTATGTTGGGTTGCAAGCAGCTTGCACAAACAGATTACCTGCACAGACATAACCAAGTAACAAACATAATACACCAAAATTCTTGCAACCAAACACAAATTAATAAACAAACAAACAAACACA
>WUQG02413765.1:0-15967 GCA_011317285.2 Androctonus mauritanicus | reverse complement strand
GACAAATTTTTTTTTTTTTTTGTGTGTGTGTGTGTGTGTGTGTATCGAAAATCGGCGAGATAAACACGATACTCAAGCAGAGCGGGATTTACTTCTCCAAAATGGTTTTTCTGAGAATAATTTTCATACCGAGAAATATAACAGCTCTCTTCTGGTTATCTGTCAACGGAAAGTCGTTTCGTGTGATGTAAGAGATGAGCGAAAAACGTAAGATAAATATACTGTAACCACTTATAAGTTGAAGAGAAAACGCTCTTTAAGGGTTACAACTGTTACAAGTACATGCTCTCAAAACATGGCATCTTGATATACATGCTTTCGGTTATATGAATGCATCTTGATATAGATCATCTTGATTACATGAATGCATCTTAATATATGACATCTTGATCTATGCTCTCAATGTATGCAGATCTACATGCTATAGATTTTAAATGTTGTCTCACTGTATGCAGATCTACATGCTGTAGATCTGATACATTGAGACAACATTTACAGCATTCTTTAACACTAAAATGCTTAATTGATTTATGAGATTAAGCATTAAAACTCAGTGTCTAAAAAAATCGTGTTACATAGTTTTGCTCTTTAAAAACTGCATTTTTTTGAAGAGTTATTTGGAAATACGTGAAATAAATTTTAGAAAGGAATTTATTTTCGTAATTTTATTCGGAAATGACTTGGATATTAGCCAAATTTTACCTGGTAGTAGTAATAATACGTAAGATCGACTGATAAACTCGAATTTTAAGTAGTCTAATTAGAATAATGAACATAAATGATTTTGGATACAACCAAACGCACTTTCCGATAATCGTTTTGCTAAAATTATCTTTAAGTTAAGACGGTCAACATTCTGAGACCAAAATAATGTATAGAATAGCAAGAAACACGATAGGCATACCTTAACGTTCTTATTTACGAGCGAAAAAATAAATAAATAATAAAATTTGAAAATCGAAAAATTAAAATTTATTTTGATTAAATTTTATCTAGAACGCTTTTTAATATAAAATTTTTTTTTTATGCACACAAACGAAGACGATAATCATTAATTTAACATCCACATTTGGCATTAATCTATCGCTCTGATGATATTTTTGTTACATTAATTTGCATACTCGTTATTAATTTGCAAATTATTAAAATTTAATTAATTAAATTCGTATTTTTACAGATTAATTCCAAAATTATGGCAGTTTCATTGCGCAATTTTATAACCGAATAAATTATTTACTAAAAAATAATTTAATTTATTAAATTTTACACGTTATTATTATTATTATTATAATTATTAAATTTAAATATATCGAACGAAATTAATAAAGTTTGCTGGTTTTCATGCGTATTTTATAGATTGAAAAATAAACATCAAAACAGCTTTAAAGATAAATTGATCGGATGTTTGCAGTCTTTCAGATATTGTTAATTTTCCCGTAACCTCGAGCATTTTCGATATTTTAACTTCTTGACAAAATTCGGAAAATGAATTAGATGTATTCTGGATTTAATTCGATTTTTTTAAAATTAAAATTTATTATATACTGTATGTGTTTTGAAAATTTTTTTCTTGAAGTAGTCGCTTTATTAATTATTTTTTTTAAATGCTTTTTATTTTACAAATTACTCAACAGCGAGGTTTCAAAATAATACAGCTCTATAACGGTTTAATAACTAATTCTTAATAAGAAGCCCAAAAGCGCTAGGTGTTTTTAATAAGAAACCCAAAGCACTAGTTTTTTAATAAGAAGTTCAGAGGCACTAGATTTTTTAGTAAGAAGCCTAAAAGCGCTAGGGATTTTTAATAAGAACACCAAAAGTACTAGTTTTTTAAATAAAAACTCCAAAGCACTAATTTTTTTTTAATAAGAACCCCAAAAGTACTAGTTTTTTAAATAAAAACTCCAAAGCACTAATTTTTTTAATAAGTTCAGAGGCACTAGATTTTTTAATAAGTCCAAAAGCACTAGTTTTTTTAGTAAGAAGCCCAAAAGAGCTAGGATTTTTAAATAAGAACCTCAAAAGTACTAGGATTTTTAATAAAAATCCCAAAAGCACTAGTTTTTTAAGTAAGAAGCCCAGAAGCGCTAAGGTTTTTTAATAAGAACTCCAAAAAGCACTAGTTTTTTTAGTAAGAAGCCCAGAAGCGCTAAGGTTTTTTAATAAGAACTCCAAAAAGCACTAGTTTTTTTAATAAGAAGTTCAGCGGCACCAGGTTTTTAATAAGACGTCTGAAAGCACTATATTTTATAAATTATAGCATAATATTAAGGTTAACAGCGAACGAAAGCTGTTAACTTTAATACTATGCTAAAAATTTATTTATGTAAAACGTTAGTTGGCTTAAATACGATATACAATAATTTACAGAGGAAACGAAAAAATTTAAATGACTGAGCTATTTTAAATTTCTAAACAGAATTTATTAGGATAATTATTTCTATATTATTTTGTGATTTTTTTTAAAAAAAGATCTTATTAACAATATTACTTTCATAAATTTATATATTCTAAGTAGAAAGATGTTTGTAGGCTATGTGATCCCAGGAGAACTGTTTCGGATTATCATAACATTGTGCCAGAAAAATTTTAGAAAATTATATTTTTCTTAACATATTATTCACTTCTACAGACTGGAACCATTTTAAATATGCCATATTTTTGAATTTATTTAAACGAATTCGATTTTTCTTTGTCCTGTAGCGAAATGTTTGATCCGAAATTTTTCTTTAAATCGACATATTTTTATGACATTTTAAAATTTATACGTTAAATATATTGCTTAAATACGTTTTAATGTATACTATATAGTAATATACGTATCGTTAAATCGAAATTAAATTTATAAATCAAGCGCTTTCAATCTTATCACAAAAATTCGCTAGGAAGTTTTTGAATGTAAACAGCGAATGTGTTACCAACTTTATAACGAGCAATGTATCGAAATTTCTGTCATATTTCTATCGAAATATTCAATATTTCGATAGAAATATGACAGAAATTTTTATTAAATTTTGTATTCAGTTGACTTTAATACATCTCGAAGACGAGAGAGAAAGAGAGAGAGAGTCGAAAGCGCTCGATATTCTCGGAGATGCCGTTCTTCCTTTACAAAACGGATTTACAACTGATTAAATTAAATAATCTGATCGATAATTAAATTTTACACTCCTAAACAAGCAATAGCAAAGAAAGAAAACGATTAGAAAGGCAGAAAAAAAATAAAATCATTAAAAACGATCTCGATACCTTTCTCCTCTTACAAACGGAAATGACATTTTCGAAAAATTATTCGATCGTTAAGATTACGGCAATACGATAACCCACTTCATATTCTGATTTAGTTTGAATTATAAATTGCTCTCGAAAGTCACATATTTCGTGTTTTAAATTTGCATATCGAATTGCCCACTCGTGATACGTGCCGGATTTTACGGGTTTACGCACTCAGAAACACACACTCGACTCTCTGCAACAACTAAGCTAAGAATATTCAAAAATAAATTATCGATGACCAACCGTTTCTTACTCTTCGAATTAAACTTTAAAAATGAGTAGGGACTATTCGGCTACGATTTATAAATTATATATGATATTTCGATTGTTTCTACAACATTTTATCTAATGGGTTGGGATCCAACGGAGCGAGCCAGATTTATTGCACATTAACAGAATTTCGCAGCATCCTCGATAATCACATAGAAAACGTAATTAAATAAATTATCCGGTGAAAATTAATACGCTAGACATTGGGCGATTTTATTTTTTTAAATATTTACAAATTTAAGAATGTTTAATAAACTTTAAATGCCTCTCGAAAATTGAAGAAATGCAATAATGTGATATTATTTAAGTTTAATCGCTTGGAAATTCTACTCGAATTCGTTGGAGAGAAGTTGGAAATTGTCCAAGCATTAGTGAAAATATACTTTAGTATTGGGTGGGGTCTAATATTTTTCTTTTTTTTTTTTATTTTTGAGTAGACAGAAAAGTCATAAATACGTTTGGCACGTAAGGATAAATTATTACTGTCTGGAGTCATACTAATATAATTTTGATACATTCAAAGTTTACTCGCGAAGATTTCATCGAAACATATGTTTCGGAATTTATTTTTATATGAATTTAATCCTTCAGATTTTCTTTTTAATTTAGCATTTTTTTTTTATGTTTAAACGGAGATGAACATTTTTATCTATAAATGTTTTAATAAGAGCATTGATAGATTATATAAATCATACTACAGAATCAAAAGCGACAGAGCGGACATAAAAGTACTGTAGAATCAAAAGTGATAGTGATAGCATAAATGTAGGATCAAATATAATAGTGACAGCATAAATGTGAATCGAAAGCGATAGTGATAGCATAAAAATATAGAATCAAAAGCGATAATGATAACATAAATATAGGAAGATAAGTATAGCATAAAAATGTAGGATCAAAGAAGATAGTGATAGTATAAAAGTGATGTAGGATCAAAACCGATAGTGATGATATAAAAATATAGAATCGAAAGCAACAGTGATAACAAAAATGTAGGATCAAAAACGATAGTGACAGCATAAATGTGAATCAAAAACGATAGTGATAGCATAAAAATGTAGAATCAAAGAAGATAATGATAGCCTAAAAGTAATATAAGATCAAAAGCGATAATCATAGCTCAAAAGTGATGTAGGATCAAAAGCGATAGTGATAGCCTAAAAGTGATGAAAGATCAAAAGTTATAGTGCTAGCATAAAACTATAGAATCAAAGAAGATTGTGATAGCCTAAAAGCGATGTAGGATCAAAAGCGATAGTGATAGCCTAAAAGTGATGAAAGATCAAAAGCTATAGTGCTAGCATAAAAATATAGAATCAAAGAAGATAGTGATAGTCTAAAAGCGATGTAGGATCAGAAACATAAAAATACTATAGGATTAAAAATATATATACAAGCTACAGTATCAAAATTAATTAAAATAAGAGAATAATAATAAAAAGTTAGCCTTAATTTTGATATTTATGATGCAGTTCGTCCCTGTATATAGTAACCTATTTGTATTTTATATAAATTTTATATATAATTGTATTTAAAAAACACTTTTCGATTTTTTTATTACATTAGATAAATTTTATTAAAAAGTAGGTTACTTTATAAAATTCAGAATTTCCATTATAAAAGTCAACACTTTATACAGACAAGAAAAGCAAATTACAGTATTTTTATTCTAAAGTTTGTCATCATGAGAACAACACTTAAATTACAGCTGTTTTAAGTCAGACTTGGAATTTGTCCAAGCACCGAGATTCAACAATGAACTTCATTGGAAATGATTGAATATTTGCTTTACTTTCTGTCTTCAGATAAATATTATTTATATTTAAACTCCATTTATAATCCGACCAAAAAGATATTTTTTCTCCCGATGAAAATATCTGCAAATTCCGAACTATATAGAAAAATATTCTTTTGTTTGGTTTCTTTCTATTGTTATCGCAAGCTAGATAAGAAGATTCCTTTCTTAATAATTAATAGTATTAAATATAAAATGTTCGGATTGTTGAGTAAATATTTATCGAAAGATCGATTCTTTAGTCAATAAAAATCGATACAATCGAATTAAAGAATCGTTTATTCGTTGATAGTTGTCTATAGAATTTTATTTAATATTAAAGTGAAACAGTAAAACTAATAATTTTTAATATTTGTTTGACTTTAACTCGTGTTATATACTCATAAATCAACTGTTTAATTTAATTAAAATTATGTGGGTCAACGAAGATATCTAAAAATAAAACTAGACAGTTGAATAATTAAAAAAATTTAAAACTTTGCATTTTCGTAGATGATGACTTTCTTTTAAGTCATATGATAAATTTTATTGCTAGAAATTAAGGAATTTCAAGATGTTTTGTTTTGCTTTAAACGCATTTATCATCATAATTATTTGCAGCTTTACTTAATAAAAATGCATCATATTTTTTTTTATTCTTCTTCAGTAATAATTTAAATTGATTTCACAGATCGCAGATGCAGTTGTGCAAAGTCTAAATTTAAAAATGGCGACTATAAATGTAATTAGATCATTATAACAGAGTTATCTTGATTTTTATTCTCATAGGTGATGTTCTTCAGAAAGATAACTTATACTCCAAGACAAACTAAAGAGAAAATTATTTTTTTATGTAGTGACGCATCCTTTGATATCGTTGCTGTATCCATGATAAAATTGATCTAACAAGTATCGATTAGATTTTAGATAAAATTTAATGATGCACCGACGTGCATTCAATCCGTAACACGGGATGTTTACTTTACCTTATCTGCTTTCGCATTTATTTTCTTTTACTGCAGTAGGAAATGGACTGGATCTACTAAATGGTAGTCATGTTTAGGCAATTCTTTCGTATAACTACATTTGTTGGACTCGATCCCACTGTCTTAAAACATCATATCCATGCAAAATTAGCGTGTCCTTAATCACACGTCTGAAACAACGATGTAAAACTTTCTCGTCTTCGTTCGAACGTAATCGATAGATATAGTTTTTATTTATTTTTTTGATTTAGTAAAAAAAAACGTGTTTTATTTTATAAATTTTTCTGTTTTTTAACGTTCAGAGTGTTTTAACTTTTTACATTATCGAGTTTGCTTTCTTTTTACTCAGCTGTTGCGATTTTTGTTGCACTGTTGCAGTTATTTTACAAACAGCTTTTTTAATTTATAAACAATCTTTTGGTGTATTTAACTCTATTTTCAAGATAATCTTAAAGTAAACTTGCTTATAAAATGAAAAAAAAAAAAAAATTAAGTTTTTCTATATCGGGATAAATTGCTGTTGTGCACGACTGCATCCGCATCCACAACAAAAATTTTCCTATCGTGTTTAAATTTTATATTCATGAATATTTGTGTGCACAAATATTATTCTGTTCAATTTAGTTCAATTTTAATAATTTATACAAGAAAAAAAAAACAGCAAAAATTTTGATTACTTATACGAGAAGTTTATCTGATGCTCTGATACCATTGTCTAACAATCAGTAGCGAGTAATGGATAATTAATATATTCATATATACTGTATATATAATTTATCAGATTAGTTTCGCCCCAAAGCCATTAATAAGCATTAAACCATTATCTTGTCTTTAGTGTTATGCCAATTAAAAATCAATGACGATTAATTTTTGAAAGATTAATTTTGATTTATTGGTTACGAGTACTCGAAAGATGGCATTTATTTATTTATTCGAGCGACTATAACCGATTTAAAATTCATTACATTAGCCAATATTTCGTGTTAGTTTAGAGAGCAAGAGAGATTCTTATCTAAACAAAATTTTATATAAATCATGTTAGCTGGAAAATAAATTGGATGAAAGTGGTTTAAATAAATTGAAATTTTATATCAGATTTTAAGTAAGCGATTTCGAAATCCTACAATTTGTAAATCTCATTTTTTTTTAATGATTTATATATATATAAAATAAAATTGAAAAAAAAAATCGATGCGATTTTTCCAGTAGATTATTTTTTTTTATATCTCGATAAAAATCGAAAAATTGCTAAAAGCAAATAAAGCAAAAAAAAAAAAAAAAAAAATCGAGTGAATTTTTTTTTTTATATCGAAAGAAATTAATTTTTTTTTTGGAGGATTTTTTTGTTGAAGCGGCAAAAATTAGACATTAAAAATAATTTCCATTTTATAAGAGAATAAATGTCTTATTTGGAATCGGTAAAGGAAAATTATCATTTTGATTGCAAGAATAAATAAAAGTGATTTAGAAAAAAAAATTATATAATGGGTTGTTTACGGTGATTGCCAAGGGGGCCGTAAATAGAACAGATTGAAATCTCGATAGGGTGGAAAATATCTGATAAGTAGAGCAGAAAATTCTAAAAAAATAACAAATTTTTTCTGCTTTCTTATCAGTTTATTACGCTAAAGAGTCTTTAAATACCCTCGAGTTGTTTACCATAAACAGTTTTTTTTTTACATATTCTCCATAATTATTAATTTTTTTTAAAAAATATTTTTCAATGTACAATATTTATCATACTATAAATTGTAAATACTTTGCATTCACGTCGAAGACAATCATAAATGTCCATTAGGGAGTGTTATTTTTTCCTTCCATTTTTAAATAGAAATTTAATAAAATAAATTTATTTATTTTTATATTTAATGATAAGAAAGTATAAAAATTATGTTTTCTTTAATAAATTCTGCATATTATATCATTTTTATAATTATTTAAGAGTTTAATACATTTTAAATTCCTATCGGTTTTCGGATGCCGAATCTTGGAAACATTTTGCACATCAGCTCAATTTATTCAAATTTACATTTAAATTAAAGCGAGCTAAACATTATAATTAGCTTAATTACGATTAAATCATAACAATTAATAATTTAAATTAGTAAGTTAATGTCTTTATCCATTAACGTTCTGCTTCTCTCGAATAATTCGCTATTAAACGGCATTAATTATTTAATATATACAGTATATATTTTTTTGTTTGTGGAATATTTAAATGAAGTTTGATCGGTTTAAACTTCAAAATCGTTCTGTATTATTGCGTTATTATCTGTCAGATGCGAACAACGATTTGGATCTATTCTTGCGCCTGTTTGTGTGCTTTGGTGCCTTTATGTCTACATTCTTCCGACTCCAGTCATCGCCATCGTGTCAATCGTCACGAAAAACATCATTCGAGATGAAATATCTCAAATTTTCTAGCGCAATTCGTCCTAATTCCCGTATAACTTATCATTTTTTTTTGCCAATAATAGTCTGAACATCAGAAAAAATTTATCTTTCGATATTTTATGAGGCGATTACCAGTTATCTTATTATTATTATTATTGTTTTTCCTTCTCTCTAATAAGGTAAGGAAACAAAATTCTAGTTGTTAAAGTAAGATTTCGTTTCAAGAAAAGATGGAGGAATATCTATTAATATAAACCTTGATCTCGGCTGAATTGATGTTTGGCTTTTCGTTCTTTTGTTAAATCAATACAGATGACGAATATACCTTTTTAAAGAGAACAGGAACACGCCCATACATCAAAACATCCGTACGTTGTACTGTGTAATCTTATGGAATAAAATAGCACAGAAAAAAAGGGCATTAAAATCGTTAACGCCTTTGACATATAAGTTTTAACGTTCGGCATTTACAGAGAGTAAAGATAAGATGAAAATATGTGTTAGTTCGTAATTCGATTTTCTAGTAATTTTCGTGTTACATTATAGTGATTAGATTATGTGATATACTACACGGAGTTAATGAGTGGAAAATTCCGGAATTTTTTCGTTAATTAAATTTATTGCACAGAATTATTTTTATCAAAGAATAATACACGATATATATCAGAAACGTTAACGAATGGAGGACATTTTTTAAACACGTAATTTAAAAATATACGACGGAATATTATTTGACGAATTTATTGATGTTTTCATTGGCATTTTCTATGCGATTGACTTATCTCGTCGATAATAAATCAGTCACATGGAAAATGCCAATAAAAAGCATCGATAATATCGCAAGATCTTGTGATGGAATAACTCTATGTGAAGATTCTCATATATAATAAATACAAATCATGGTTACTGGCTTATTTATGAGCTTTATCCGAGATAAATAAATTTTGGTAGTTATTATTTGTTAACTGAGAATAAAAAATCAACATTTCGATGCTATTAAAAGTAAGCATTCATCACAGTAGCTATACTTGAGATAGTAGGCTACAGTATTTCTGTTCGTGTCATTCGTCAGACACTTTATCATTCTGTTCTTGACAAGTATGTAGGAAAGATTTTTCAAATGTCATTTTTGTTATCGTTTTTCACCAACTTAATAAAGTCCTAAGAAAAACTGAATCCGTACTTGAGTATAAATAAAGATAAAAATATCACTTACAGCTAGAAATTAGCAATATCCATAAGAGGGATTCATTTATACATAAATGCAACTGATGATGATAAAAATGTTATTCAGGATAGTTTTTCAAGATTAGTCATTCACTGATCATTTTTCTGACTTTTTAAACAGGAGTGTTTACATTCGGCAGAGGCGAAAGTCGACTGTTAACAAATGATGAATACGAAAATATCACAGAGTTGACAAAGTTGTAAATACCCAGAATGTAAAGAAGACCCGAGAAACTGCACGTCAACAGTTGATATATTTATTCTGGCATCGAATTTTATTAGATAAGTTTGTAAGCAAACAAAAGTGCAGAGGGTACAATAATATTTTTTAATAACAAGATATCCTGGGTTATTTTTATGTCGTTACGATGCCGATTCGATATATATATATTTTTTATTCACAATGCAATTTTATTTATTTATTTATTTTTTAAACTCGTATATTTGGCAATTTTCCACATCTGTTTTTCCTTTGGTAAATGGATGAAAGTATATAAATTTCATGAATATTCTAGAATAGCTTATAAAAAAAAAAAAAAAAAAAGGAAGTATTACCGCATAAAATTTTTAATTTGATATATTTTTACGATTGCCAATTTTTTATTAACATATTTTACACTCGTTACTAATATTATTATTAATAAAATTTTTATAAATTTAACATTACGTATAGAAAAAAAAATCTGTTGAAGAAACAAAGTCAAATTATCGAAGCAGCAATTGTTTTCGGAAGGAAACAAGAAAATTTCCTGTCATTTCGATAACTTCATTAATTTTTTAAAATGTTTTTTAAGTAAAAAAAGGCAAGCATGTTATTTATAGAAATTCCAAAATTTGTACAGATTTATAAAGAAATAAATCCAGCAAAAAAATGTTAACGTTTTGAGAGTTATTCGCCTGACAAAGCAGTATAAAAATTGTAGACATTTTTCTTTTCAATATTTCGAAATTGTAAAGCTTTCGATGTACTGTGTATATATATATATATTTGGAACGTTTTAAATTCAATATTCGTACGGAATAGAACGCAAAATTGAATTCGGATAGGGTTCTATACAAAAAATATGATATAAAAAAACGATAGTAATGGATGGTGAGAAGATATATGATGCGAAGTGCAACTTCAAACATATCCTATGCAGAATCAGGAAAGAGAATTTGGATATCGACTCGAACATCATAAAATTGCTTTCAGATATATTTTAGCACTATTTTTTTTATCTCTTACATCTAAATAATTCTTTCCGGCTAAGTAGAATTAAGAATTTCAACTTTAGAAACGTTAAATGAATTCGATAAAAATTTTTCCGAGATGATATATCGCTGTCGTTCCTTAGAAAAAATAATATCATTATCTCTTTTTTTTTTATATTAAATCTTTTATAGATTTTTTTGGTATCGAAAAAATATCGTTACAGATCATTAATCGCCATATCCATCTCAATAACACGTAAAAAAAAATCGAATTTTTTTACATAATTCAGAGTCGTACGATTGACGTTTCTTAAACAAAATTAAAGTGTTTTTAATATGTTAAAAAATTAATTTTTTTTTTCAATAAGTAAGTCAGAAAATTGATAAAAAAAAATTAAAAGTGTTAATGTGCTAAATGATGGCTAGACTCAACATAGGCATGGCATCAATGTAATTAGTGGAGTGTTATTTAGATTAATCATTGCAAACCAACAGGAAGAATTATTATGAAAGAAGAAAGTTTATTAATCTTCTCAGCCATCTCCAGATGATCACTCACTCAACTAACTTATTGCTTTGAAATTTTTCTGTGATCATAAATCTTCATTGCTTTTGCATTTATCTACGAAAGTGAATGGAAATAATTTTATTTTTCTGGCAAACTGATGTGGGTAGATATTGATTGCTCTCCATTACTAAATCGCTGCTAATTATATAAAGTTATGATGCCATTAATTATATCCTTTCATTAAGTAGCCATTAATAGTGATTTTTTAAAACTTCGTAACAGTTTCTATAACAAAATTAAATAACGATAATCTTTAATAATAATGAAAACTTGATTTAAAATGTTTAACAAAAGTTTTGCATAGTTTTATAGTTACGAATTAAAAAATAAATGTGTAAACTTTGTACAGTATAGGCTATAAATCTTGTACTTTGCAATGGAACAGGAACATGCATACAGATTATTTGAGTATACTTTTCGCTTAAGATATTGATAAATCCGGATTTCTGAACGTTACGGTTTTTTGGCCGTATTATTTAATCGTGTATCCTTAATAAAATAGTAACTATTTAGTATATGTAACTGTTTTTGAACAGGTGAAAATTTACTCTTCTCACGTTCAGTCCCTTTTAATTTAAGAATATTAAGGGATCAAGAACGTGTTAAAAATAATGTGGTAAGTTAGTCTGATGCCGTACAGTAATTTTTAAAAGATTTTCCAAATGATAAATTTCGGGTTTACAGGTCTTCGGATTAGAGATCTCTCTTACTAATTACGGTATTATAAAAATGATTAATTCAGAAGTGTACGTTTGATTTTAGTTAAAACTTGGCAGATGATTTTAGAGAGGAATTAAAAATTTAGACAATTTTCAATTATTGTATTAATTCGTTTATAAAATGGATCTGTATGTTTTGATTTTTAAAAAATTCACACTGCAGACAATTTATGTCACACGAATCGAAAATTTAATCTGTGTAAAAAAATATAATTTAAGTCCGAAAATTATTTAATGAAATGAGAAAGCAGTAAAAAAAAATGGCAATGGGGAAAACCTACATTTTTTTTTCTCTTTGCGAGAAAAGCTGACAAATCCATAACTTTTGGAAGGATGACAAAAGATTCGTATTTTTTTGGTTCGTGTTACACCCTCTACTTATAGTGCAGCACTTTCTCTCTTTTATTTTTATTTATTTTTATTCGAAAGAATACACGATTCTATTCTTATAGATTTTTTTTTCCTCTAAGCTTCCCCAAACTCCAAAACTTTTTAAAGAAGAAAAATCGATGCTTGATTGCAAACGTCTGAACTCTTTCGATTTTTCTGATCAAAAGCGATAAATCGAGAAATTGCAGAAAATTATATTCGGAAATTGCTTTCTAGCATGTCATATATCACGTAATTTCGGAACATCTATAAATTTTAATTAAAAAAAACTTGTAACGCGATCACTTAAATTCGCCAAACACAAAAAAAAATGTACCAAACAAGAATTTTTAATGATTAATGTCTGCATTAAAATTAAAATTATCTCTTTTATGCTGTGCCATACAACAACAAACAAATTCTGCATATAAAGCGACTACTTACATAAAAAAATGTAAAGCATTTAAAAATAACAGTAGTGTCATCATAATGTGCCCTTTTAAATGGTTTAGATTATGAATTTTAAAACTTTAAAATGAGTTTAATTTTCAAAATAAGTTTAAATAATTACTCACCCGACTTCTAGTGATGACTTATTCATTATATTAAGTCAAGAATCTCACAAATTCTTGATAAAGTTCTTTCATTCTCTGTAAACTGTGCATGTTTATTTTCTCTAAAATAAACGGAGAAAAGAGAGAGATGAATAGTAATTAAAAATTCATTTAGTTTCCTATTAATTTTGTCACGAATTTTTAAAAATTTTTTAACGGTGATTTACTTTCTTCCAATTATTTAAAAGAGAAAAAAAAAAATAATGCATAGAGTCCTAGGAGAGATACAAAAATAGTGTGACGAGTCGACAATTATATCCATTGGTTGCTATGGCATCCGTTTGTATGCAACGGACACTACCTGTCATGTGACAAAGCGTTGTTTGTCAAGTGGTCATTTCTGGATATCTTAGCAGAACCTCTTTATAAGAAGATGGGTGAATGGTTCGCTCTCGTAGCGACTTGGTCGTTTGTTGGAATCGCTGCAGGATATCCTCTGTAAGTACGTTTTTTTTCCTTTATCTAACCGATTATTCCTAACATAAATCATGTATAATCCTACTTATTCCAACATGTGACATGTTACATAATTCCAGCGCATGTTTTAAATCGAAGAAAACACTGTAAATACGCGTATCGGTTCTTATGTTTATTATTAATTCGATTACATTTATGATCTGGTAACGTCTCTTTCGTATTACCGGTTTACCAAAATCCGTTAACGAAATAGACATTACCAAAATGCCTGTTTCGTTAACGGATTTTGATAAACCGGTAACGAAATAGATGCTATCAGATCTTAAATTTAACTGAACTGATAACGAACATAAAAAAAAAAACTGGTAACGAAATAGACATTACCAAAATCTGGTAACGAACATAACCGTTAACGAAAGATGCTACTAATTTTGATAATGCCTATTTCGTTAACAGTATTTTTTTTATCTTCATTAACAGCTCAGTTACGTTTAATTAACATTTGAGATCTGGTGACGTCTGTTTAGTTACCAGATTCATAAATATCATTTTACAAAAGTACTCATTGAAAGGAATGATTTATGGTCATCTTTAAATGGAAATATTGATCACCATCGTTTAATAAAAATTAAATTACATAACACGCGAATCATTTATTTTTAAACAGAAATTATCCATCAGAAGATATCAATATTTTTTAAAAACCTTTAGAAAAAAATTATTTAATATTTATTAACTTCGAATTTTATGTCCTTCCAGTTTTGTAAATCAGACTGATAAACAGATTCTAGATTATATTTTGCATCCAAGTCGATATGACAAGCGAATGAGACCCGGAGGTAAGTCTGCACAAAATAACCAATTTTTTGTTTCTAAATTTTGATCACAAAAACATATAAGATTGGTTATATTAAGCGAGAAAACTGATAACAGAAAATATAAAACCGATTTATCATAGTTAAAAAAATAATTTTTCTAACAGCATACCGTTATCATTAACAGATTTTTTTGAAATCATTATTCATCTTGCAGATACTCCCATTGTAAACATCACCGTCCTTTTATTATCATTGTTATCACCCGGAGAGTCGAGCTTGGTAAATTTATGTCTTTCATGTTAAATATTTGATGTATTCCCATATCAACTTCAGCAAAATAATTTTTTTTTTTTTAACTGTTTATCCCACCAGACATACGAAGTTGAATTACTTTTGCATCAGAAATGGGTAGACAGTAGACTGATGTTTAATGACGAAGGTGCACACAAGTATTTGAATGCGTTGAAACATTTTAATTATACTTGGTTACCTGATATTTACTTCATTAAACATGGAGAAGCCAAACAACCCATAGCTGCGCCTTATATAGCGCTCAGGATCTATTCCAACGGAACAGTTTATTACACAATACGGTAATTATCTCTTATAATTATATATATAAATTATACTTAAATACTAATCAAATTTTTTTACTTCTTACAGGCGCAAGATGGTTCTTAATTGCCAAGGAAATCTTAAAATATTTCCTTTCGATAATCCAAAATGCTCATTCGCGATGGAAAGTAGTAGGTGGAGAACTTTGCTTATATTTATTAAAATTTATATGTATTTTTAATTTTGCAGTAAAACTTTATAAACCTTCACAAAAAGAAAAAAACTGTAGCAATACATTAAACTATAATTTGCAAGAATAGATTAAATTGTGTTTAATGACGTTTGCTAAGTGGGTTGGGTTTCAAAGGATTTTTAGCTTAATTTTATTATCTAACGTCAATATGATAAATAAGATTTAAACGTTAAAAAGAATATTGCATACTTTTCGTCATCCATTATTGATACTAATCATTACAAAGCTCATAGTAGAATTGATCAGTTGGTAAAGGATGAGGATCGACGGGTGGGTTTCGGATTCCCCTGCAAAATTATGCGTCCGGATATTTTTATGAGAGCAACCAGTCATATTGCATACTTCAAAACTTGCGCGTTTTCTAGTTTTTAAAGATTTTCAATTAAGAAAAAAAAAAAATCATTATGGCTTATTTTTTTTAATGTCAATTCTCTACGGCCCTAAAATGGAGAAATTACAAAGGTTGTCCTTCTGTCTGCAGATTTTTTTGTGGAGTAAATTAAAAAAAAGAGTTGGGTTGACTTGCACGGTAC
>WUQG02413754.1:0-15968 GCA_011317285.2 Androctonus mauritanicus | reverse complement strand
AAATGTTAATTATAGATATATATTTGTGTTGATATTTTGTATGGTGATCATTCCAATTAGGGGGGCTCCAGAGAGACTTCCGCCTCGGATCTCGATAGCTGTAGGTCCGCCTCTGGATCTGACTCGAGCCATCAACTCTGTAATTTATCATTGTTTAAATATAGTATAAGCACGTTATATTTTTAGAAAAAATACTGTATAAACTTATAACAGATTGGTTATCTCATAGGAATTAATGTAAAAATGGGAAATTACTAACAAAAAATTTTTCATAAATTCATAAAATATCTCATTTTATATATATATATATTCTTTTTCTGTTTATGTAATGTTTAAGAAAAATTATTATTAGAACAACAAAAATATATAGTGAACAGAAAAAGATAAAAAGGATTACTCAGTTTGAAAATGAGTTTCAGTTTGAAGTGCTTTGAAATTCTGTAATAATATACTTTTCTAGGTTATTTCAATTGTATCTGCAAGATTATGAAAACATATGCAAAATTTATAAGCATTATTTTTATCAAATATCGATATGAAAATACTGCATTACATAATTTTGATTTATATTATATTTATACTTTTAGAAGTCAATAAATAATTTTTAATTAAATTATAATGTAATATAATCAATTTTATCATGAATTATTTATTTTTAATTTCTTTGTTATTATTATACGATAAGATAATTAACTTTTGTATAACATCTGCTACAGTGAAAGAACTAAAAATTGAAATTTTAATTGAATGAATTCAGATTCATACAGTTAAAATTATGTGTTTATGTACAATTAAAAATAAAGCACAAATCCGTTTTCTAATCTGAAAACACTAGTAAAAGTTGTATAATATATCTATATATTATTTAGCAATAATAAAACAGAACACATCAATTATAATATTAATACCTTTATAAAATTACAAATAAACATAAATCATTGTATGCAAGGTAAGATAATTTTGTTTATGTTCCCTCCAGATGAATATTACTTTATGGCTAATAATAGTAATGATATATTTGTCAAATAAATGTATAAAAAACTGAAATATAAATCTGGGCAAAATAGTAGATTACTTGCTGGTGGAAGACGTGTCGCGCCGCATGCGGCGCGACACGTCTTCCACCAGCGTGGCTTCAACTATATAGCAGACTGTTTTAATGAATATTACTTTATGACTAATAAAAGTAATGATATATTTATCAAATAAATATATAAAAAACTGAAACTGAAATATAAATCTGGGCAAAATAGTAGTTTATTTGCTGGTGGAAGACGTGTCGCGCCCACGCGGCAGCGCGGCGTCAACTATATAGCAGACTGTTTTAATGAATATACATTAATTAACACAAATCTTTAAACCAAAGATTTATGTTAATCAATCTCTTATATGTTCCAGGGAAGCATGTATATATATTCGTTAAAAAAGCCTGCTGTATAGGCGACGCCGCGCTGCCGGATGCGACGGACATCCAGCAGCGCCGACATGTCTTTCACCAGCAGGTGGAAGACATGTCCGTCTACCATTTAGCCCAAATCTGGATACTGTTATTTTTATAACTTAATAACTAGTAGAAATTTAATTATATAAAATATTGATAATTCTCATTCATATCGTGTACTTTATATTTAAATCATCGAAAATTTCAAAACAGAAAAGCCAGAATGAACTTTTCATAATAAAAATTTCTTAAAAGTGAATAACTATCATTAAATTTCTTCATAACAAATATTCATACTCAAAAATTGCAAGTGAAAATCAAATAAGTGATATACATACATCTGAATAAATATGTTAATATTACCTGGTGGACTATTTCGTGTGCTAATATTTTCGATATGATTTTGTGTTTAGATAGGAGAGGATATCTCTCATTATATATTAACTCTGAAGAACTTATTATCAATCCCCAGTTTTCCATAGCTCGAGGTGGCCAGTCTAATACCGATACTAAATCTGCAAATTAGGAAAATTCAAGTTTTCATATTTAATTCTTATCGAATATTAAATTTAAAAAAATATTAATTCAGTTCGAATTATTATATTCATATCTAATTAAAACTAAATTAAAATAATTTCGCAACGGCTTAGTTATCATACTTTAATCTATTCATTAATTATTCCGTAATTATTTTTAAAATTATTATTATTTTTTATTAAAATACTTATATTTAAATAGTTAAACTATTGTTAAATATTCATATTATAGTATTTCTAAACAGTTTAATTTAATTATAATTTAAATCTATATAATCTAATATATTAAATTAATTAAAACGATTAGGAAAATAGCCGAATTTATGATAAATAAAATGGCATAAAAAAATTCCATTCGCATACAAAATTCATTAAAAAGTTTTTTTTTTCCTTTTGTAAAAAGAAATTATAGAAAAATTTTAATAGATAATAACATATTTTTTTTTAATTAAAACATCAAAATTTATTCCAAGAATAATGAAACGTAAAATATTTTACCTAGTTTAGGAATCGGATACGGTACTTTCAGAATATCTTCATAAAATTTCAAAAATTTAGGTCCAAGATTTAGTGTCGTAGTTAAAACGTTGGAATGTTTCGGTGGATACCATACAGTTATCTGAAATAAAAATTATTCTCATAATTAGCACTCTCGTTCAATAATTTATAATTAATCTTATTAAAACAATTTTTTATTAATTAACTGCTTGAAATAATAGATTCACGATGAAACTATTATGCATATACTTGTGCTGAATGGTATTTTGAAAAGTTCTATAATAATTTTATTTACTTATTTTTATATATTAGGAATAATTATTAATGATTTGTTTATTGAACTGAAAATAATCACGATACAGTACTTAATACCTCTGGTCTTCTTGATCTAATATAATTAATTGAATTAAGTTTAATTAACTTTTTTATATATACTCTAACATAATATCTCATTCGCTATTTCTAACAAAAATTAAAGTTAAAAACTTAATTTTCTACAAAAGCTTGCTTTTTTTTATAATTATCTTATATAAATAATTTTAAAATTCAAGTTTTTGATAGAAAACTTAAGTTCTATAACTTTGAATTTTTATTCTGTATATGGATAAAACCTGCATCCAAATTTCTTTAATTAAATCAATGAAGCTTTTATTTATTAATTTAATTTCGCTAATTATGCATAAATATAGAAGAAATGCGATACACATAATGCATTTATGTATTCATTTATTGAATTTGTTTCATTTTTGATACGATTAATCCAAGAAACAGTTTTGATATTCTTTATACAGTATTTATATAAAAAAAAAAGCATAATTAGTGAATCTTTCACTCATTAAAAAATAATAATTTTGAATGTAAGCCTTATTCATATACAGAATAAATTCTAAAAAATTATAGAATTTAATTTTTTATCAAAAACTTCTTGTATTTTTGCAATTATTTGTATAAAATAATTATAAAAAAAACGCGAGTTTTGTAAAAAATTGAGTTCTGTAACTTTAATTTTATTAAAAATAGCAAATGAGATGTTTTGTTAGAGTATATATTAAAATACTAATTAAACTTAATTAAATTAATTCAAGAAGAATCCTCCCTTTATGCAATGAGCACAAATCTGCTTTCTATTCATAATGCATTGCACTTATTTCTTGTGAGACAGTTGTACTTGTAATAATCTAAAAAAATAATTTATATATTCCAGAAGTGAAAATAAAATTATTTTTTAAATAACCTTTTCGTAGTAAACTATTTTTTAGCAGCATTCTACAGTTTTTCTTCCTGGAATAGTTACTTTTCTTATTAGCAACTTTCCTCGTTTTCTTGTTATTGTTTATAATAAAACAATATAAAAGAAACTTTTTAAAAACATCTTATATAATAATTAATATAATGGTTTTATAACATAACTGGTTTCTGCAATAATGATCCCTTAAGCAAGGTTACGATTGTCCTAATAGGTCATTAGAGATAAAACATTTCGTAATTTTAAAACAATAAATGTCACATAATTAAATTATTTCACATTGAAATCTCTTATATTCGATTGTTTTTATATAATAATAACGGAGAAAAGTTTTATTTGTAAGACAACAGAAAAAAAATTCATTCAGGAAAAAAAAAAGTTTGTAAGAACGATTCTATAACTTTTATAGCAAAAAATTCTCAGTTAAAAAGATTTTCATACTGTTTATTAATTCTTTAGTTTCTTTGCCAATGTTACGTTTATTCTATATTATTGAAGTAGATAATGTGACCGAGAAATTTGAATGTTATAATTATTTAGCGTTACAATTGATTTCTATATCTCCTATTAAAATCGTATAAAATTTTTGAAAATTTTCGATTAGTTCTCATTTTGGAATGTAGTTCATATTCAAAAAATTAATTAAAAATTCTCATTTAATATAGGTCTACTAGAAAATTTGAGTTTTAGTCATCAGCGGGCTTAATGTGTCAATGCCTATATCATTGCTGCATTGGTATACAACAGTGATTCTCAACCTTTTTTCTGTTGAGGAACACAATTCAATATTTTAAAATTTGGCGGCACACCTAAATATTTTAAATAATAATTTAGATTTAACAACGAATTTTTATTAACCGATTATTGTATTTATTCTTATTTATTACATTCAGATTACAGACACTCCTACACGGGATCATTAAATGGCGACCCTTATTAAGTTATAGCGCCATCCGCGGATTTTATCTTTTTAGAAAAAGTATAATTTTTATTTAATTTTTATTCCTTAATTTTTAAATTATAAATAACGAAAAAAATTTTGGCTGTAGCAGAAATTCGAGGTTAAATTTTTCCTGCATTTTTCTAACGATACCTTTTTTATAGGAATCGGTACAGTGGTTCTACTGCAAAAGGGATATCCAGCCAACTATGTTTCACTATTAATATATATGATTCATACAATTACATGCATACAGTTCATTCTTAATTTTTCGCGGCATACTGTCAAAGGTTTAGCGACACACTAGTGTGACGAGGAACAGTGGTTGAGAATCACTGCTATACAAGAATAAATCATCATGGAAGTTTTGTTATTAACCTCAGAAAAATGATTTTATTTATTTCCAAATTTCTTGTTTCTCTAGTTTTTTTTTCCATTTCAGGGACATAAATTATGCTAAATTAATAATAATAACAGTTCAGTGACTATAAGTGGGTCACATCTGTGTTCCAATTTAATATATGTGATGTTTGCCCTTCCTTCTGCATATCTTATAAACGATTGAAGGAAAATTTTAAATCCCGTTTACATTAATGAACTAGACTTATTAATTGTTTTGTAGATTAATTCCTGATGATAATTTTAACATACAGAATTATTTTTGAATTCTCTAATGAATAGAAATTAAATAAATATCAATTAAATACCAATATTTTGTTACCTTATCATTTCTAGATGATAAATATCGACCAATGAAAAAGGATACTGAATAAGTGGACATCCTCAAAGAAGTGTTAAAAATATCGGCTTCCCAGTCATTATCCCTATTAGAAAAATATTAAACTTTTTGTTACAAGTATGTATTTTGCACTTAATTAATAATTATACTGTTAATTTGTATTTAAAAATATTCAATTGATTATCAAATTAATTATATAATAAAAATTCGAATTAACTGATTATAACTCAAACTGATTCATTTTATTTTTTGTAAAATTTCTCAATTTTAGTACCCGAGTACATGATCAGTGCAAACATGATCATGTTTTGGTACTAAACATTGAACATGAGTTTTGGTACTAAAATTGAGAAATTTACGAAAAGTAGAATTAAATTTTAGTACCCAAGCACATTTTTGCACTAATCATGTAATCAGGTACAAAAATTGAGAAATTTACAATTAAATTTTAGTACCCAAGCACATGTTTGCACTGATTATGTACTCAGATACTAAAATTGAAAAATTTACAAAAAAATAGAGTTAATCAGTTTAGTTTCTGAGACGTTCATGTGTTATAAGAGTCGAAACAAATATTTTATGTATTTAATCGCAATATTTATGATAAATGAAATAAAAGAAAATATGTTAAATCCCTTTTACATACCAAAATATCGTTTTCAATTTAGGCATATTGGAAAGTGAAGTCATATTTCTCCATCTGATTATCGTAATGTCAAAGTTTGCTTTCAGTGCCGGTTCATCGAAACATGGGAAAGCTTTTCTTGCGTGAAACGGTTCAAAATGTGTTAAAGCAATTCTAGAAAAAAAAAATTATTTCAGTAAACGATATAACCATGTTGATATGAAATTTGCTCTACTTAATTATAAGTACTTTTATATTAAAATTAAAACTTAAATATTGTTAATATTTAACAAAATAATAATAATAATTTACGTAATCTAAGTGATCACTAATAAAGATTAATTAATGAATACGGCTAGTAAATACTTACTTACCTGTGAGTAATATTGTTTTCTTTGTAAAAAGATTTATGAAATCCCTTGAAATCTGATCGTAATTTTCCACTAAAATTTATAGATAAACGGTATTTGTAATTTTTCTTCAAATTATCCCAAAATTTCAAAATTAAAAAGTCAAATTCTGGTTTAAATTCGATGCTATGTAACTTTATATTATTTCCTTCTTTCAAACTTTGAAGTTCGATTTCTTCCTCAACAATTGATAAATTATGAACGTGAAGAACGATGACGTTAGTTTGCTCTCTGCATTCCAATATAATTTCAACATTTCCGTCAAATTTCATATTTTCGGGCATTAAGTACGGTTGAATTGATAAATAATATCGTTCGGGAATAATACTCGATGGCAGACGGAAATTTGTAATATTTTCGTACTTAAATTTTGGAAAAGTTTCTATTTTTGACTTACCTAACATAAACAAAACAAGCATAGCCGCTACGACGGATATTAATAATAAAATTAATATAATAATTAATAATTTGTACTTGCTACAGAATTTACGAAAACCTTTTCCACAACACATCATCGTTTCTTTAAAATGTTATCTCCACTCGGCTGTTCCAATGTATCTCATTATTCAAAATTATCGCAAGCGTAACCAATCGCTAAGATCAGACCGACTGACACCACGTTAAAAACAGAACCACTTTAAGTTGTCTAGATAAATACAGTGTGGTGTCTTATTACATTCTCAAGGATACGGAACTGCGTCATTTATTACCTAATGAGGTGCTGTAATATCCAAGAATAACTTTTCTTCCGAATAATAACAAGTTATCCCCTTATTAATTTTAAATTTGTTTGCGTTTTTTGAAGGGAAAGTTAAACGCGATAAACATTTTTATTAAGTTAAATTATCTTTCAAAAGATGACGATGAATGACCTTTAGGCAAATTTTCATTTCTTATATTAACCTAAATTATATTATTTGCTAAATCAAATGAAACAATAACATTTCCATTTGCGTTATAAATTCTTTTGTCTGCTGTAAAATTAAAAAAAAATAAAAAATTAATTTCCATTAAATTATTAAGTTCCCTTACAAATTTTAATCATCTATTAAGAATCCAAACATATTTAAATATTTTTATTTGGAACATATTCCCAGATAAATTATTTTGTTAAAGAAATTAGAAAATGCTAAGATGATTTTATAGTGGTTTGGAATTTAAAAAATGATAAACGTTTAACAAAAATGTTAATTTTTTTTTTTTTTTTAAATTGAATGAATTAATTTATTAGACTGATGTGTGTCTTTATAGTATTTTTGACCTCTTTATCTGAGGTATAAAAAAAGTAATTTAATGCGTCAAAGGTGGAGGTCGAATATAAATCATACCGCCTTGAATAAATTTTTAAAGTCGTTGCAGCTTAAATAGTTGCTAAATATTGAATTTCTTTTAGTCGAATATTTGCTAATAAAAATTTGTTTATCACTCAATCGAAATGCAATATCATATATTTTATTACCAGTTAAAAAATTAAAAGCAAAATTGAATTGAAATCTGCATATATATCTCAAAATCCAGTTAAAATCTGTCCTATATATCTCAAAATCTAATTAAAATCTGCATATATATCTCAAAATCTAATTAAAATCTGCATATATATCTCAAAATCCAGTTAAAATCTGCATATATAACTCAAAATCCAATTAAAACCTGTATATATATATATCTCAAAATCCAATAATTTTTTATTAAAATTTTTTAAATTGACTAAGTACGATTATAAATCATATTTTTATAACTAAATTTTAATATATATTTCACTTTATGTTATTTGATTTGGTGAAATAAGTATATTTTAATTAAAATTTACTATAAAAACACTAAAATTTTTTTATAAGTTGGTTTGATATTCAAATACCAAACAAAATCTAATTCGTCTTTCTAAAAAATTTTGAATAGGTCTGTGATTTAATTTTGAAATATTTTTTTAATTCTGCGTGAACGAATTGAAAAATATAGCGCAAAATAATTTTCTTACTCATATTATGAAAAATCTCGGATAATAAGATGAGCAAAAAAAAAAAACAGTCTTCAGTTATGTAATTTTGGAATATGCAATCTTTCTTACTAATCTAAAACCGATTAGTAAGAAAGATAATGCCAATTTATCAATTATATCCATTGAATAATACTTAAAAACATAAATAAATATATAAAAGAAATATTTAAAAAAAAATAAGAGAATTGCAAAATTTAATAAACATACTTATGAATAAATTTAGGAAATGAAAGAGCAATTTCAAAGAAAGTAAACAGAATCTATATAAAAAATAGTGAACAGAATTTCTAAAAGAAGTTACTGTATAAGAATTGCAAGTTGAAGAAAGATATTATGATCATCGAGAAAAATTTCATGATAAATATTTCATAATCGTCATCATCTTCATTGCAATCATTGCAGATATTCAAGGAAAAATTTGCAAATGTTAAAAGAAATATGATAAAGATTTCGTACTTACATAGAAATATACAGTGAGATTATTGTAATGAATTCGGAAACCTTAATTTTTCAAAAAAAAATTTAATTATTGAAAGGCAAAAAATGGTAAATTTTCTCCAAATAATTAATGGTATTTAATTATTATGTAAAAATTTAAGTGGTTTTAATAACAAATTAACTCATTTATGTGTTATATTGTCAGTTAAACAATACTATATTTCTCTATTAAATGATATTTAAAGAATTAAATCAGCTCTTCGTAAATGTATAATATGAACGAAGAAATCCCTAACTTAAATCATTTTCTGCACTTCTGTGCAGAGAAATATATTATTCTCGAATCATTTTAATTTGTCTTTTTATGGAAAAATTTAATGATGCACTAATCAGAAATATGATCGTAATAATATGATAGCGAAGCAATGTCTTCCATTCCATTACAGTACAAAACAATTCACATCTGAATGAAAAATTTAATAGTTTTGAATTTTACACTATTTTGATTCAATTTAAGTTATTCATTTATATGTTTATTTCATTATTATATTCATAATTAGACTTGATTAAATTCATAGAATTTGTTTGTAACAGGCTACACAGTAAAGTGGGAAATACATAATTATCCGTATCATTCTATAAAATTTAACATTTAATGTTTTATTAAATTCATTCCCATATTGAAATTGATGGTGACAACTGTCATAGTAATCAGCCATCTGGTTGACCCCATCTTTCCAGCCATCCGGTGAACCCCATCATAGATGTTGGGGCAGCCTGTGGTGGGTTCTGTTTGTGTGATCATATGGGTACATGAGTCCCTTGTATTGGTATAATAAAAAAAAATGCATAAAATATCCTGATTACTACTATATTAGTGGTATTATACTAATAATATGAATAATAATCCAATCATTATAAGTTTTAATATAGTAACTATATAATATTTGCGTTGTTTTTCTAATTTAAATCTTGTTTACAGTTTGATTGCCTCTGCTGTTAAAATATTTTTATTATACTTATCAAAATATAGATTTTGTTTTTTATTCAAAATTCTATCATTAACAACATTCCAGTAAATATTTCAAACAATAAATAATACGACAACTAATTTTGGGATTTCAGTCTAGTTGGTGGAATTATAAGATGGCGATTGATCAAAATTTTAAAATTTCTATATCTTTGATTCGAAAGAACTGCTTGTAAATATGGACTATATTATTATTTATCATGGCGAAAATCTTACACGAATTTAAATTTTTTTCTATATTTGTAATCATACGACTTCTGATTATATATTATAACTTAATTAATATTAATCAGTTTTTGAAGTAAATTAAAATCAACAAATTTCCAGTTGTTCACAGGTTCGTCATTCAGATTTTTATAGTTACAATCATTTATTCATTCATGCTGTACTGATTGTATGTACTTACTTGTTTAGCAGAATGATAACTATTTCATGAACGAACGACTGAAAACATTATTTTTCTTTTATCCAACTTCAGAATTAATACATTTTTTTATTGATATTTGTTTAATATTATTCAAAAACTAAATAATTTCGTAATCTACATAAAATCTTATTTCAAATAAGTTTAATGTGAAAAATACTTTTATCTTAAATTTTTGTTTTTATAGATTTTCTTTTAACTTTATTCTTAACTTTTTAAATTATTTTTTTTTCTTTTTTTTAGTAATTTTTAAAAAGATAAAAGATTAAATTTCAAAGAAAACATTGCATGTAGGCGAAATGTTTTTTTAAGACTTAATATTGCCTTGAATTAATTGCTTTGAATGAGTGTTTGTTCTTGGGAGTGCCCAGATGCCAATGAATTAAAAAAAAAAAAAAAAAAGTGCCGGTAATCATCTTTCAAAGCTTAATTATCTTTGATATCATTTATATAATTATGGTAGTTTTAATTACTATTCAATTAAGCGAATAATTGAGCAGTAATTAATATGTAAATATAAAAGAAGATATAAATACAATACTAAGTATAATACTAGTTTATTTAATACTAAACTTCTTGCCACTCATTCAAATTATTATTTTTTAAAATTTTCGTAAAGTATTAATTTAGATTAAACTTGAAAAATATTTATAGAATTTTTCAGTTAAGAGATAACAAAGTATGAAATGTCTCACTTTATTATTATAAAAACTGGAAAAAAAAAAATTAAAGTAAACATACTTTTTCAAATACTTCACTATGCAGTAATTATTTATAACATTTTGAAATTCTACTATATTGTAAGTTGAATTTACAAGGTTAATTATTATTCCTGAGGATGTAATTAGGGTGTAGTCTAATATTTCAATACGTGAAAATATATATATTTTTTTATTTATTAGCTTCGTCAATTTATTTTTATTTCATTAATAATTAAAATATGTTTAGGTGTTTCAAGAGATAAATTTTTCACATGCAGTTCTATGCTGAAAATAAAACAATATCACATAAATCGTCTAAGAAAATATCACACTTCTTTTTTCAGTTTAAATCACAAGCTATTATATTTTAGTTACTGAACAATGACGGCTTTGATGTTGCTCTTTTCAAGGTTTTCGTTAAATGTTTTAAGATATTTTAAACATTATCACAAATATTTCTCATAACCTTCTTTTTCTTTAATATATTCCTGTTTTTTCCCCCATTCTTAATCTGTCTTGAAGTTTGATAAACATTTAAAAAAATCAAATTTCAATTCTTAGATATGCAGAAATGTTTCGGAATTATAAAACTGAATCAAATAAATTAAATTAAATATTATTTATGGAATACAAAATGTCATACATAATTGCTGTTTATATAAAATATTTGTTGTTATGAATTCAATAATATATTGAAAATTTTTATTTTTCTTTATTTATAAATGAATTAGAAGCAAGCAAATAAATAATAATATTAAATATAAATAAATCAATAATAGAGAAACCCTAGTTTCTAATATTTATTTGATCAAACACTTATTTTTATTTGTTATTTTTAAATAGTTATTGTAATACATTACCAAAACTGATTTCATATTTTAAAAATCAAATTAAAATGTAACAAGAATGAAAAATGCTCTGTGGGTGTATAAAAAAGTGAATATGAATTTAAAAATCATTGATGAATAATGGGAGAGACATCCGCGTGGAAACACTTCGGTTTTCTACTCTGGAGCACTCGGATTTGAGTCTCGGATCGCACTCCTTGAAAATATTTATCATGGGTCGATTCCCTTCCCCACAATCCAACTGACCCCTCCGCAGGGGTGGACAGCCTGTGGAAGGAATTGTTTTGCCCCGTCACTTAGTGTTCTATTATAATAGAAAGTAGTGTCATCCGTTGAAACAAAAAAGGGAGGTACAAGAATGTTTTAATGTTTTGCATATTCTTCTTAGAAATTTTTAGATATTATGTCTTAAAAATTTTTAATTTATGAAAATTATTTTAACCTTGACGATTTTTAAAAGTTTGACTAAAACATACTTTAACGATTAGGTAATTAAAAAGCATACGCACCCACATTTATAATTACAGTAAATGTTTTTCGCATTAAAATTAAGTTTGGTCATTTGAAAATTCAAAACAGTTTATTCACTCGATATTTTTTTATTGTTAATACACTATCTAAACCATGTGCCGATGGATTCACTCTTAAAAAATTTTGAATAAACGCTAGATTGTTCGATAGCCTACAAGTATCATTACAAGTTAGCAAGCGTACAAGTAAGTAATGACCGAAGTTTCGTGCAATTCTATACGAAGTGTTCAAGATTTTCGCTCAGCCTAGTTTAACAAAATTTTATAGTTACACAAAACCAGAAATTAGAAACAATAATGGCATTAATGACTACAGGTGTAAAAATATGGGTGCGGAATTCGCTATTCAACTGCATTAGTGTTAAAAAAATACACTTTAGTTAAACTTTCAAAAATCTTCCTGATCAAAATAATTTGCATAAATTTTAAATTTTTAAGTCATAATATCTAAAAATTTCTAAGAATAATATATAAAGCATTAAGACTCTTTTCTCCTCCTATTATTCGTCAATGAATTTTTTTTAATTTATATTTGCTTTGACAGCTTTGTTATGCTCCGACAGAGCATTTTTTATTCTAGTTTTCATGCTTTTTCAATATCTCTTTCAAATACGAATTTTTTTTATTAAACTTAATAAAAGATACTGTATTATATGAATTGTATGAATTCATCATACAATATTTTATATTATACAGTATAATATTTCAAATACAGTATCTATATATATTATACATAAAATGCAAAGTCTATCTATCTGTTCAGCAAAGACTTCCGCATCATTTGATCCTTGGGACTGAACTTGACCCAGAGATTTCCTGCGGTCCCATGGGTAGCATAGACCATCCTAGATCGAGATCGCCCAGAGGATGGGACATTTTAAGGTGACAACGAAAATGCCTTCATTTAAATCTTTAAGTTATGTTCGAATTCGGAATGGCTTGTAGTAGCACCAATATAGCGTCATCATGGCGAAACAGTGGATGACGTCATAAAATGATCCTATAAATGACTTTCAACAAGTTTTCAGTTTTTCACAAAATGCACAGCATGTTATGAAAACTATTAACTGTTAAATATGTTGAAGCGTTACGTCGTCGACGTAATGCCTCAACATATAATGACGTCATTGTGACATAATATGCAAGTTAAAGCAACATTCAAATTAAAACAGAAAACCACTGCATCCCACATACTATAATAAATGAATGTTTGTAATGGGATTTAAAAGAAGCAGCCGCCAAAAGTATGTGTGATTCGGAGGTTTAATTTACACTAATCTAACACATAAATTCACTTAAATTAATTGAAAATTTTTTATTAGTAGTAGGATTCCAACATCTTGATGATAGAAAAGTTGCTACTTAACTTGCATTACGTATCTGAAAGTTCTGAACAACGCCAGATACCCTTCCTAGTTATATATACAGGGTATTTCAAAACTATATGTCATAAATGTAAAGGCAGGTAGAGGGAACCTAAAATAAGCAGATTTCGTAATGGAATATGGGTGCGGAAATGCAGCGTTGAAGTGCTAGCACGTAATGCAGTATTAACAACAGGTAAGTGCAAAGACAAAGGAAAGCAACAATTTAATCAGTTGACAATAGCTGCTCGAAAGAGCAACCACCAACAGCGATACAAGATTCATAGTGGCAGCGCATGGATGGGCGTACATTAGTAAAAACATCAGGCATGTCATGCACATTTCCAGCAGCAACAGACAATCGATCAACCAGTTCTTCTTCACATGTTATGGGGCTGTCGTACACCATGCTTTTAATGTGACCCCAAAAGAAGAAATCCAAGCACTTCAAATCTGGGCACGTTGCTCAAAATCCGTGCGGGGAATGGCGATTCTTCTTCTTCTTCCCCTGTTTATATAACTGCCTGGAATGGCGATTCAAGCCAGCGAAGCGCTTTTATCCGTCGAACTCAACAGCGCCCTCTCGCTGCATTTCCGCATCCACATTCCATTACGAAATCTGCTTATTTAGGTCCCCTCTACCTGCCTTTACATTTATGACATATAGTTTCGAAACACCCTGTATATATGTTACAGGTAAAGCCCGTAAGTCCGGACATGAATAATGTCAACATTATCCAAAATAAGTGGTGTGTTTAATGAGAAGTGACTATTCATTACTTTTTGATGTTTTATTATTTTTGCATTTCAGTTCAGAAATTCCCATTTTATTGCAATGAGTTGTAGCCGTTTATACTTAGTTTTACAAATAGTCTTCAACGTTATCCAGTACTTATTGGTTAATGTCGAGATTATCCCGATAAGGATGAAAACGAAATAAATTACTTTCTATTTCTGTCTTAATCCACTGTACTTGGATAATGTTGACATCTCCCGGTTAATATCGACATTAACCGGATATATATATATATATATACAGTATATAGTATATACATGATTTAAATTAAAGCTGGATCTAAAGAAAGCTATGTACAAAAACTGGTTTAATATGTTCAAATTCATATGCTAAATAAGGTGCTATAGTTCCAGAAAAATATTATGATTACATAATAAGCTTTCGTAAAAAAAATTATCAAAAATATTGGCCTGATAGATGTCTAGGCATTTGTAATGACACTAATTCTGCAGTGAGGCGGCCGGATGGCCGAGTGGTAACGCTGCCGCCGTGCCACGCAGGAGGACCCGGGTTCGCGTCCCGGGTCTGGTAACTCCTGAACAGTTTTTTTGGGGTGCTGGGACCGGCCTGGCGATCCCCGTCCTTCACTATCCGGCCCCCCTCCACGGGTGTGGGTGCAGCCCGTGGAGGGGGCCGGAGGGGCGGTGCCAGTTCCACCCCGGTTGGAACTGGCCCCGCCTCTTAGTAATCTTCCTGATTGGAAAGGGACGTAAAATATGCAAGAAAATAACTCTAGAGTGATTAGTACCACAATATTAAAAGCAAATATTTCGGCCGCAATGGGAAAAGAGAAATTGAAATTTTAAAGATAGTATCCTCGATTATTTTATTTAAATATATCCCTCAGTCTCGATTCAGTCAAATCTGGTGAGATTAAAATGCTATTATATATTTCTATATGAAGATATTTTTAATAATATAGTGAATGAAATTATTCCCTTCGGCATATTACAAAGTGTGTTGTATTCCAATAGTTCACATTCTCAGCAGTAGCGGGCCTATAGCTATTGAGGCCTGAGGCGGAAGTCTCTCCTAGGATTCCATAATTGGAATGATCATCACATAAAATGTCAACACAAATATATAATAGCGTCAGCGTTTCTAACATAAATTTTAAACACTGAACATTTATACGTAATCATCCTCCCAGAATACAAAGTCCCTTTTTTACATACGTACATATACGTAAAACTTAAGGAAACTCCTCTAAAGTCACGAAGGACCTTGAGTGGGCTTTTTTTTTTTGGTCAACTGATAACGCCACTTTCCATTCTAGAAGAATACTAAGTGGCGGGGCGAAACAAGCCCTTCCACAGGCTCCCACACCTGCAGAGGGATCAGCCGGATTGTGGAGGACGGACATCGACGGGCCGGGCCCGGACCCCATGATAAATATTTTCAAG
>WUQG02413743.1:0-11264 GCA_011317285.2 Androctonus mauritanicus | reverse complement strand
TTTTTTACTCCGGTATGATTTTTGTAACTGATAGGAGAATTTCTATTTTATCGAAGTTTACTGTAAGCGTAATCGAAAATTTTTATATTGACTGATTAAAGCGTCCAATTATTATATTGTATTATAACATTAAATAAGATATAATAATAAGATTAAAATATATATATATTCGATAAATAATTGTTATTTAATGTCATGTTATTAAATGATTAAATATTCTAAAAATGTGAATATGATCATAAAAATCAAAGTTGAATAGTTAAAAAAATTATATCTAACTTAAATTAGTTAATACTAGATGGCGGCACGGATTTTGTCTTTTTTTTTTTTTTTAATTAAAAACCATTTAATATTAGTTTTAAAATTAATGATATTATTATTTTGTGATTATTTAAATTTTTATGATAAAATTTTATTGAAAATAATAAAAAGCTCTTCTCCAGCAAAAAAGTTTTGCCTATGAATCCTATACCGTATTAGATGAAATCTATTTAATAGGAACATTTTTTAAACTAAAAATTAATTAAATATTTAATCCCAGATTAATTAAGAGAATTTTTAATTCGGAAAATTTGATTTGCTATCTTATTCGGAAAGCTTATTTCGCTTTAATTACATTTAGGTGACTGAAGAAAAATAAGATCGATTAATTTTAAGCTTCTTTAGTTTTTTTTCTTTCTTTAGTTTTTTTTTAACACCGGAAGTGGTAATTGAATATATACTTCACCAATCTATGTATTTTCTAGTACGAAGCTATTTTAGGAGACAGGTGGTGAGGACAGATGACTTAAACATTGAAAATGCAGAAGTTTCGTAACAGAAATGACTTCACTATAGCTTACATTAAAAGCTTCCATCTTCGATATACAGTAAATGTATTTATCCAATTCTCCTTCCTATAGAATAAAGAAATGACACAAAAACCAACTTTCAATTTCTGTTTCGAAACTCCCTGTTACTTTTTTTCCCGTCTTTGTATTCAAAGAAAACTAATTCTTCCTGTTAACAAAATTCAGAATTGTACTGTATATTAAATAATGTTTTATTAATATATTATATAGAGGTAATCGAATCAAATATTTTTTTTAATTCTGTATGGAAATTTTATGATTTTAACCGATTAAACCTAAATTACTCCCACCAGATATATGATTAAGAATAAATAAAGCAAAATGTTATTAATTTCGAAGTAAGAATAATGATGATAATAATAATATAAGCAAATAATATTTGCACTTTTATAAAGTGGCCAGACGTCCCGGATTAACCGGGACAGTCTCGGTTTTCGAGTCTGTCCCGGCTTGAAAAAACCTCCCCCGGATTTGTCCCGATTTTAAATAAAATGTCCGGATTGTCCCGTGTTTTTACTTATAAGTAAATAGCTCATATTAAAAAATTAAAAAAAAAGATTAATCAGATTTAATTTGAAAAAATTATCTTCCGAAGAATTCTTCTTCACAACTTTTACTACACATTAAATATGGTCACCCTAATATAACCAAGGTGGACGAATCAATTCGAAGAAAAAGTGCTAAAAGTAATAGTAAAATATATTGTTTACGTTTCTTTATCTCTTCCCGTTTTCTTTTTGCAAATTTTTTAATATTTTACTTTTTCCATGTTTTTCAAAAAAAAATTTTTTTGGATTTTATCCAAGCCCATACCATATATCCCTACGCTCCCAACATCTAGATTCCAGAGCGATCCGGGTCGAAGTTCAGAAAATCTTTAACTTTTATCTTTATCTGTTATGTTAACTGATATAGAAAATTTATGCTATTCGAATATAGTTTAAAGTTCGAATTTTACCTTTTAACGTAGCGATTGACCAGGATGTGATTTTAGAAAGAAGTAAGTGAGTACAAAGATATCCTACATTATACTGTACAATATTCTTATAGAGTGCCTATCAGAAGAGGGCCAGAGGAGCGGCTGCCCGGGCTTCACTATTTTAGGGGCTTTTAACCGCTGTGTATTTTTTCAATTTTGTCATTTTAAATGTAAGTAAGCTTCTGTGAAATAAATAAATATTATAATCGAATAAATATTAAATATCATCGTTTTTATTTTGTCCGCAGTTTTATTTTAAATTTTGAAGGACCTCGAAAGTATTAGTTGTCCCAGACCTGGCATTTTCTCTAGAAGACTCTGTTCTTATACAATACAAGATATATTGATAGTTTCCAAAAGATACGTTCAGTTTCTTTATACAATGCTGTATAGTGCTGTCGCATTTTCAAAACAATAAATAATTAATTTATTATATATATTAATTAATATAGGAAATAGGTAAATGATTAAACTAGAGTGACTTTAAAGCCATCTATAAATAATGGCGGGAAAAGAAAATCTTGCCTTTATAATTCACTTATCGAAATAATAAAATTACAGATTTTCGTTTTTATAATACTTTCTCCTATTAATCTCGAAATAAAAAACAAAAAATTATGCGAAAATTAAAAGTAAGTATTAACAAAAAGTCTTGAATTTAAACTTAAAAAAAGCTAATAAATTAACCGTGAGACTGATTGTAAATTTAATATACAATTTTGCCAACAATATTTGTGAGAAAATGCATTTATAATGTTTGAAGACATAATATTAATCAAAAATTAATTTGTATTTTTTAATACAATATAATAAAATACTGTACTGTACAATAAAAGTGGAAACTTCCTTTATATAAAAAGCCAGCCTTACTGCGCATCCGGTAAAATTCTTGCTTATGACTGTCACGTGGTTAAGGTCTGGTTTTTTCCACGTGACGAGTAACTCGCGATTTCCGGCACACACTACCAAACGCTGTTCGGTTACATTCGTTGGTTATGATACAAGAACAAAGGCAATCGAACTGCAAGGTAAGTTACGTAATTCATTAATTTTTGCATTGTAATATATTAGAACAAGCTTATTATTGCGCCGTTCGATATCGATATAAAGAACCGATAAACATCGACAATTGCGAACAGACCTTTCTTCTCTCTAGTTCAACGTATAAATAAAATCAGTTAAAAATGTTCTTGTATAAAAGCGAAGTGATTTATACATCGCAACAACTATTTCTTTATTAATTATACTGTATAACTTAACAATACTCTATTTGAAATCAGTTTGAAAACAAATACAAGATAAAGCTATATTTAAACAACACCAACTCTTATCGAACCTGAGTCGTCATTTTAAAATGTAAAGGTTATTGTATCTGTCATCCGAAACTATTCACAAAACAGCTGTGAATCTAATAAATGATGCAAATGTGAAATTTGGTATTACTTTAACACCTTACGTTTCAAAAAGATACTGATTATAAACCAATGAAAGCGTCGACGATAAATCTGTCGTCCACAAAAAAAAACGATTAATTTTCCATATATCTAAGAATATAGTGCGCGTGTTAATTGGAAGTAAATCGTAATATAATAAATATAATAATCTAAATAATTAAATTAATAACTATTGTAAGACGGTAGTTGTTCTAAGTGCTATTAGCGAAAGATCAAATTTTATACACAAATTTTTAAATAAAAAAATTTAATTAAATTTTGTTTATAAATATTTTTAGTTTTAAATCCATATTAACTAATGTAACTAATCGGTAATATGTAATTTTTTATTTCCCTTTGATAAACAAAGTAAAATTTAGTAAAGTACAGTATAGTAATATCCCGACTTACGTAAATTCGGAGATACGTAATACGTAACTTCTCATCCTGTCTCCTGGCCCACTCGTTTGTTTCACAATTACACGGTGCATATATATATATATATGTATGTATGTATGTGTGTGTGTACACATTTCATTGGCTGATTAAGAGTCTTCGATTACAGCTACGTGTTATAAACTTTTTATAATTTGTTGTTTTCTTAGTAATAAAGAGCCAGTTAACAATCTAATAGGTATGTACCCGAAATTAGATTTGGGAATCTGTAGGTACCCCGACTTACGTAATTTTCGCCTTACGTTACGCTTCCCGGTACCGTGTATTAGGTAATTCCGGGGTATGACTGCATTTAAAATGTGTAGCGCTGTACAGTATTTTTATAATGTTCATTGACCCCAGTAAAAAATCTTTTCCCGCTTATTTATATTTTTGGATATTGTATAGATAAATCAGATTAAAGAATATTTATATTTCTCTTTATAATTTCACTATTACGCAAATTTATTTTTATGAAGTTTAACCTTAATTTATGTAATTAAGCGTTGGCTCCATGGGGTTAATATTAGTGGCAATTAACTGCTAAGGGTACAAAGCGTAGGCAATTTTAACTAATCATATACAGTATTAATTTTTTTTACAATGAAAATCCATAAAATTAACAATTACAACTTTACACTTTTGTTTTTACTTTCGTCCCTCGAAATAACGAAGAAAATGACGTTTATTCGTATACCGCAGTTTCACCGAAATGAATGGAAGAATTATTATACAGTATTTGTTCGAACAATTATATATATTGTTTTTTTTAATTTATTTAAAGGAAAATAAAATACGATTTTAAATGAATTATTCATTCTAGAAAGATAATATCGCCGTCGAGAAGTAAACCTTCGGGATAAAACTTTTATTTAGAGTATCTATTTTTATTCTAAGTTTCTGATCGATGGAAACTTCGTACGACCAGTTTTTCATCGATATTTCAAAATTACGAGTTAGCTGCAAATAAAAAGTTTCCCTCTTAGTCGATATTGAATTTTTTATATTTTGTGAAAGACTGCGCTGTAAATTATATATTTATATATGGAAATATATATGTATTCTAAATTAATTTGATAATTTTATATCGACAGAAAATAAACATACAGGGTGTTGATGAATAACACCGACCAACTGGTAGGGCTATAGAAGGCGTGTAGACAAACAATTCGATGTAATGAACCCATGACCGGATGCTCGAAATGAGGACGCTACAGGGCGTCAAACTTGGGATATACGCGACAAACATCTCTCAGTTTTAAGTTGTTATTTGTTATCGACTTAAAATTTGTTATTGGCCAGCTTGCCGCCGCTGAGCAACGACCGAAATGGAAATGGCCAGATTACAGCCGCGGCTGTTCAAAATGAGCGCCACCAACCTGGTGGCCAACATAGCCAGACCGAAGCGTATTCTGGCCGCTGGCTGGAAAATTCCCGGCCTGGTCTGGCTGGCATTTTCCCCACATTGTACTGTTTTCCCACCATGCACGTTTAGCTAAAGATGGTCTATTTAATAGCCGCAACCATCGTGTGTGCGGAGGAAAATCACACGCCCACTGGCTTGGCTGGACAAACTTACCGAGTGTTCCTGGAGGAGACGTCGCCCGGCCTTCTGGAAAATGTGTTCCTGGCAGTAGGCGGGTGTGTGTGTGTGTGGCACCAGCACCACGGCGCGCCCGTCCCTTTCATCGCTCTTGTCCGCCAATATTTGGACACAACTTTTCGAAATCGATGCGTTAATAGAAGTGGGCCAGTCCTATGGCCACCGCAGTCATCGGCCTCGAATCCGCTCGAATTTTTCCTGCGGGGAGATCCGAAAAGTCTCGCTTACGTCCAGAGTCACACTTATACTTTTGGAGGCCCTAGGCACAACGTCCCAAAAGAACAAATCTATTTCCGTTAAAAAAAATATGCGCACGAATTTGATTAAGTTCATTGAAAATAAAAGTCGATATTTCCATGACAACTCATTTTAATAAAATAAAAATAACGCGAGTTGCCAGACGCTTCTGTATAAGGAGGCGTAGGAAAAAGCTCCCTGTAAGTCATCCCGCGTGGTCTAGTGGTTAGGATTCCTGGCTCTCACCCAGGCGGCCCGGGTTCGATTCCCGGCGTGGGAAAGATATTTTTTTCCACTTTCGCCCAGACTTATCTAATTTTTCGGAACCTGAAGGATCTGTAGACACCTCAGATTTCTGAGCTTCGTCAGAAACCTTCGGCGCCTCTTCTAAACCTAAAGAAACCATTTCATCGGCGCTGATGAAATGGTGGCCAGCGGTGTGGCTAGGCTGGCCACCAGATGGGGCGCTGATTTTGAGAAGCCGCTATTTTCTCACCATTTCTATTTCCGTGGCCACTAGGCAGCCACAATCCTACAAATAAATAACTGCTTAAAACCCAGACACATTGTTGCCAGCAGAAGCCTATCTTCCAACTTTGACGGTGCGTAATGTCCTCATTTCGTCTTTCCGGTCGTGGGTTCGTTACCACAAATTACTTTTCTACACGCCCCCTACTCTACCTACGAGTTTGTCGGTGTTATTCATTAACAGCCCGCATAAATTTTATTTCGTGTTAATACTATTATTTCTATTTTATTTTTATTTTTCATCCATACTATACAGTATTAGGGAATATTTTATTCCTAATACTGTATTTAATTTATAATATAATTTATTAATAAATTATCATTACGCTTTTGCGTTATATATCTAATAATATATTGGGAAATCTTTTTTCTTTAAACGCTGTATAGCGAAAGTTAATATATTTTTGGTTGTTTTTTTATATAATCCGATAATTATAAAACATAATATAATATCCTATAACTGTGACGCAGCCAGGGAGCGATTGCACCCCCAGTTCAGTGATTACTATTTTCGTAGTAGATTCGAGTGGTATAAACAAATTATAATCAATAAAATATAACACATAATTTTGCGCATTTTTGCCTTTCAGTTTTATCCAAACATTGGATATTTCTTAATTTTTTGTGTCGCATCCCCTGGCTAAATTTCTGGCTGCGTCCTTGTCCCGTATCGAATATAATTTTAACACACAATTTATCCGATAAGCGCTTAATATACGACTCTGAATAATTACTTTTCTTGAATATGTTATAATAATTGCTATCAAATAAATGAATAAAGCGATAAAAGTGAATATTCATTTATTTGAAAAAAACCATTTAAAATACTCTAAATAATTTAATTTTCTCGGAGAAATTAAAAAGTTACATAAAAATTATGAAAAAATGTTGTTAAATTCAAATATTAAAAAAGAAATTTAGCCGACAGTATCCCAAGATGTCGTTATTAGAAGTAAAATTTCTGAAATGGATTTTAAAAGCTGATCAAACAAAATAAAATGATAAAATTTATCAGCCAATAACCAGAGTTAACGAGGTTATGGTTTACAGTTATGACGTGTTCTAAAAAACAAATAATATTCTAACAGCGCTTAGAATCGATCCTTTCTTTTTATTCTTTTTTTATTACTTAATGTTAATAAGCGGATTGAAAATATCTATTTACGTAAAAAAAGAAAAGCGCGGTACTGAACGCTTGGTAGAAAACAAAATTTACGATTGTTATATCGGTAGCGCTCAAAATTTATCGCTATAAACAAAGCTGGAACAGACACGAAAAATTGGATAAACCGTAGATTTGAAAACACAGATGGAAGAATATTTCTTTTTTGACTTAATAATGGATTACGCAAACGCATTGTGTATTTTAATTCATTTTTCTACAACAATACTTTATACTGTATATCAATTTTATGTGTATATATATATATATTGTGAGGAACAGGAACGCGGGTTGGATGTAGTTTGTCTCTCCTCGCCTCTAGATTTCTTCCTTAAATAAAAAGAGGACGGAGAAAGGAATTTGGAGAGGAGAGAGAGAGACATTGAAGATGATACGTGGCGATGGCCAACCGGTATCGTATTGCACAACTGGTGGACTCTTGTCCCCAATACAATTAACTCGTATTGTAAATGTATACAAAGGTATCGGGTGGTGACAATTGTTTATAATAATGTCTCGGTGGCATTCGAAACGCCGCGGCCGGGTGGAAGGTTAAGGCCTGGCGCACATTGAGACGCAGGAGAGATAGGTGGCACAGCGCAGCACAGCATAGAATTCTGTGTTCAGTTTGTTTACATAGACACCCGCGAATTGACACGCAGAGCAGGGCAGGGCAGGGATGTTCCTGTCCCACACAGTGTGAGTGACACAGTTTCCTGTGCACGTGTCAGATAGTTTGGAGTATTTCACATACAAGAATATGGCAGAAGAACGCATTATTGAAGCTGTTCGTAACCACACAGTGCTATACGATACAAATAATCCTGATTATATGCGTTCAAAGGTGAAAGATGAAATTTGGAATGAGATTGCGAAAGAATTGAATTTAAAAGACAGTATGTATTTTGTCATTTATTTATCTACATTGTACAATATGATATGATGTTAAAACAATTAAATTGTTTTTATATACATTTTAGGAATTATTTATTTATCTGAACATGTCATAGAACCAGATACATCTGATGATGTATCTGGTCCTATGACATGTTTTAATTAAACAAATGAAGTTGTTTGATTAAACTAAATCTGCTATCTGAAAACTCAGAAGTTAAACTAAATTCTCCATGAGTTTTTCGTTTTTTCATGTAGCTACTTTTCCACACGGACTTTTTCCTTTTAAAAATGTAACACAACATGAGCATTTGTAATTCTGCATCGGAATCAGATTCTGAACTTAAATCAATAAGTTCTTCCATATTTCTAGAAGGAACTCAGCCGCAAGAACTGTTCGGCAATGTGCGCGTACAGCAGTTTCGGAGCTGTGGCACGTCAAGGTCAGGTCCCAGCATGATGTCCTGTCCTGTGCTGCGTGCCTGTGTCTCACTGCGCGTCTTAAGCCTCGTACACACTTGCGAACAGAACGGCGAAGCGTTCAAAGTACTGCAACATTTCTCCGAACCTGCAACAAAAGCGCGCAACATTTCCGCGATCCACCAGATGTCGGTATTTCTGCGAACCATCAAAGGGCGTTGCGCGATCATGTTTCAACAAGTGTGGACGGCTGTTGACGATCAGTTCGCTAGAAAGGTTGTTTTCCTAAGCACGTGAAAATGGAATGGTCAAAGGATATGACTTTAAAATTTATAGAATTATATGAAAACAACAACATTATTTGGGATCCGAGAAATAAGAACCATTTCAATAAATTATTGAAAAATGATGCTTGGAATAAAATAGCAATTGATTTGTCGACGCATTCATCATATGAGATATCCGCTGATGAATGCCGGAAAAAAATGCAAACACTTCTGTCTTCCTTCAGAAGAGAGAGATCAAAATGGAAAAGGAGTTTGGGAACTGGAAAAGGTACAGTATGTGCTATCAAAAGTTAATAATATTGAATAACGAGCATTTATATCATTATTAATTTTTAGTAAACTTCTTTTTATTGTTTATAATTATTTTACAAAATTATATAAAATTAATTTGTTTTATAATTATATTTTAGGAAATGATGAAGTATATAAGTCAACATGGTTCGCATTTGACAGTTTACATTTTTTACTAGATAAAGATACTCCTCGCAGAAGTAGAAACACGGTAATTACCTTATTATTAATAATTATATTCTTATTAATCTAAAATATTTATGCATACTGATCTTGCCATGAAAGACGCCCTTCCTCCATACAATATTCCTTTAATTCTTCTCTTATTTGAATGGCATTCATAGGTGATTTGCGTGGTATAAGTTTAAGAGGAAGTAGAGATGTCATTTCCTCGTTATTTGCCCGTCTCCACGTTCCTTGGATATATTCCCCATCTGCGTCACTATCAATGAATCGGGGGGCATGTAAGTGGAAGTAGAACGTTTGTTTCTTCTGAGAAAGTTGTGTAAGTGAACTATGGCCAATACAATAAGCTCAGCTTTCTCAGGTTGAAGTAGAATTGGTTTTCTAAGCACTCGGAACACGGATGAAAGTATTCCAAACACATTTTCTACTACTCTTCGTGCTCGACACAATCTATAATTAAAAATTCGTTCCGGTGTTCCTTTCTTATGTAGCCCTGGAAAAGGTTTCATTATATTCTCATTTAAACAAAAAGCGCTGTCCCCGATGAAAAAATATGGCACTTCTTTATTTCTACCGTATAACTGTTTCGGTGAGGGTAATGACAAAGAATTATTTTTTAATAGTTTATTTAGCTGACAATTTTGAAAGACCCCTCCGTCTGATATACGCCCTTGGCAGCCAGCATCCACGAAAATAAAATTGTAATTTGCGTCTACCACTGCAAATAAAACTATGCTGAATGTGGTTTTATAATTGAAAAAATCACTGCCGCTGTTAAAAGGGGCCTGAAGTACAACATGCTTTCCGTCCATAGCTCCTAGCGTATGCGGAAAGTTCCACTTAGTTTCAAATTCTTCAGCTATTTGTAACCATTCTTCAGTTGTAGTGGGTATCTGCGTTAAATAGAAATTACGACATTATTAAATGCGAGAAGATAAAACATTTTAAAAATTATATGAATAATATCAATTTAATCTTATTTTCAGTATTGTTTACCGAATCAAGACGAATCACAAGAAAGCACTGAAAATATTCCGGAAAATGAATCCAGCATAAACAGTCCTGATGATGTTGGTCCCTCACCTGGCTCATTTCATAAGAAGAGAAAAATATTGCCCGAAGATCCGAGATTAGAAAAGGCGTTTCAAATACTGAAAGATGCTGGTGAAAGGAATGAGTGCGACACATTCGGAATGTTTGTAGGCTCGAAATTAAAACAATACACCGCATTTACCAAAAGCTCAGTACAACACTCAATTAGCAATATTCTTTATAATGCCGACATGGGATATTACGATCGGCTGTCTAATAACACAATTCATTATGCTCCAGAAGTTTCTCCAGTTGTACCGCATGATTTGGCATGCCCATCTGGTTCGTCGCATGGAACTACTCCCTCACCAGCTTCACCAAATGAAGATTTCGCACTAATACAACTAGTATAATATTTCCCCTCAAGTTTGGAATTTAACTATTCTTTTCTACGTTATATAACATAATAATAAGAAAAAGACTAAAATGCCCTACTGCTACTGTTTATTTTTAAGTTTTTAATTTTTAATGCTAATAAATTATTTTTTACATTATTACCTGTATGTTGTGTTTCAATACTTCCACAATAGCTTCACAAACTTCAGGAACAATGCTGCTTATTGATTGTTTCGAGATGTTAAAAAGGTACTGAAGACTGGAATATGAATCACCAGTAGCAAGGAAACGAAGGGTTACTGCTAATCTTTCATGAACGGTTATGGCTTCTCTTAAAAACGTATTTATTTTAGCGATTTTGGGTCCAATTAAATTTAAAAGTAAATCATAATCATCAGAATGCATTCTGGTAAAATTATGAAATTGTCCGTTTGATTCTTGACTTCTCAAATCTTGTATTAATCTAACCCCACCAGACACTGATCTACTATTATACATCTGAGTTTGCCACCATCGTCTTTTTCTTCTTT
>WUQG02413732.1:0-15969 GCA_011317285.2 Androctonus mauritanicus | reverse complement strand
GGAGGCAACACCAGATCTAGATATTTTGTCACCTGAGGCAACATTAGGATAAGGCACCCTCTCTCCTCTTCACTCATGTGCATTAATACATAAACATGTATACTATAGATACTTTGGAACTAGGAATGCAATGGCATCAGATACATTATCATTGAGAAACATACAAAAAACTTCATTCATTTTTTAAAGAAACAGTTAATAAAATACTACAAAAAATACATTTATAATGGATATTATAAAAATGAACTCTATTTAATATATAAATATGAACTATAATTTAAAAGCAAGAATTGTTTATCGATTAATTCAGTGGTTTCTAAATGTCTGTGCTCCCCTTTCATAAAAAGTTGGTATGCCCTCTCATTTTCATAGGAATCTAATTTTATAAATACTTTTTATTTACAATTTAATACTACAAAACAATATACCATATTTTGTAAAAATAAAGTTCTTATACATAAAATATATATATTTGTTATGGTGTAATAATTTTTAATATAATTAAACAGATCATATAAAAAAAATTAAAAATAGAATATATGTTTAATATAACATAATATTTAATGCAATGGGTGAGCTTATTTTTTGCCACAAATTCTCTCAATTTGGGGTGTCATTGAAGATATTGCAATTATTTTTCATTCATTAAACCAGATCGATATTTTGTTTTTAAAACAGCTACAGCAGAAAATTTCTTGGTACATGGATATATATTTATAACCCTTTTGTTGATTCATTTTTTAAACAATAAATTTATTTTTTGTTGTTTTGTATGTTATTATTTTGTAACAAAAATATCATTTTTCTTATCAGAAAAATGATATTTTTGTTAATTTTTGCACATCCTCTTGCAATAATCTAATGCCCCACTGTTTGGAAAACTCTGAATTGATCAATTTAATTAGCATTGGTTTCTCTCCCCCTTGATAAGTATTATCCATTAGAAAAATACATCATTGTCTTTGTAGATGACTCTATAGCATGAAATATTGTCAAGATGAATGTAATTAAACTCGTGTATGAAATTGCAACTGCATTTTTGCATCCCTCATAATTTTTGTCCAAGGCAATTGTCTCACTCACCTCACTCTAGATCCAATACTGGTAGGAAGTGTTTTTATCATGAACTCTTCTACAAGTTGTATACGACAAGAAGAGACTTGTCGAACAGTTCACAGTTCAACTGATTTCGATCAAATTTGATATCTTAACATTTATCAAACATTTATTATCTTATTAAATGTTTCCTAAAAATTTTGATTCAATCAAATTAAAAGTAAAGATTATGTTTAATGATTTATTAACATATTGTTAGAATATCTCTTTCAAAAAATAGTTTTCACTTAAAAAATAAATAAATATCCAATTAGAAATGTTTAATATATAAAAAATAAGCCAAGTATAGTATTAAGAAATTAGGATATTTTTAAAAATTTAGATATGGCTATTTGGCTGATGATTTAAGAAAATAAAATAATAATGCCACCAAAATAGTCACATCTAAATTTTAACAAGTATTCTTAAGTTCTTATATTATATTTGGCTTATTTTTTTCATATTAGGTATTTTTGATTGGATATACTGTATATCTACACTTGTTAATAGTTTTTTGTTATTTTTAATTAACTAATTAAATATTATATAATTTAAGAAGAAAATATATTTTATAAGAAAATTTAAAGCTATAATTTTAGTACTTATCCAGTATTAATTTTTTGTTATTTTATAGTATAAATGATCTATTTATTTTGAAAATATTATTTAAAATTGGGAAAATGGTTAAGAATATTTAATTTTTTTAATTTAAAAAAGATTAAATGCTAAAGAAACCATTGACTTTTATATTGAAAATTTACAAAAATTCTAAATTTTCTAATTTAGAAGTCTTGTACTTTCGAACTTTTTTACTTTGCCAACTGATTATTATAATAACCAACTTGTTTTGTAAATTTTTGGAAGTTAATTGATACATAATTAGATTTTATAATTATTTTCTTTGCTAATTTCATGGAATTCAATTAAATTTATTTACAAGTATTGTTTTGTATAATCAAAATTAAAATAAATAAAAATTTGAAAGAAAAATGATTTGAAAATCTTAAAAGCATGACTGATTTTATTCAGTAAAAAATAAGCAAATTAAAGGATTATTATTATTTTTTGAGTTATTTATTAGAATATAGTCTCTGAAAAAATTATAAAAATTGCTCTTAGGAAGAAATTTATTTCACTATTCCCTTCCAAATTACATTATTGATAAAATTATTATTTCACTCGTGTATTTCTGTAATTGTATTATACAGTCTCTCCGTAACTTATATAATACTCAACTTATGTAAGATATTTTCCATAATGTTTTGTACATTTTCAAATGTAGAGCGTAAATATCTGCTCGATTTGCACATTACAAGTTTCAACATGTTAATTTATATTATTAAAACTTCCATATTGATTTATATGCCAGTATGTTTTTACATATAGTTTCTTGATCTTAAATATCGCATTGGTAGGTGTGTGGCATTGCCACCTTTTCAATCAAGGAACAATATAATGACATTGTATAGGTGTAATTATTGTAGTCTGCCCAGTTCCAGAATTTTTGTTAAAAAATTATTTTTCTGACTTATGCAAAATCTGAATCACATAAAAAACTTCAGCCCAAATTATTTGCATAAGTTCACAGTATTTTTGTATTGATATGAATGCCAATCTTGAAATAGACTTAAACACATAACATATACTTAATAAAATTAGAAATTTCAATTTTATGGAAACAGTCTTAATGAAATTATCCCACATTTATTTATTTAATTTATAATTCATCCATATTATTATAATAACCAACTTAATGTAGAAACAGAATTATAAAAAAAAATATACATAAAAATATTACTTATCACATAATAGTTATATTATAAACTTAATCTTTTAAAATCCACTTATAAATATCAGATTTATTTTCTTTTGTTAACATTTCTATAAAGGAAACTATTTACCAATTAATCATTAATTAAAATCTACATTATAAATGTGAGGAATTAATTAATTAACAACAATAATAATAATTAACTTGAAGAATGAGGAGAAATATACTTGAAAAATTAATTATAGAATAAAGAAAATATGATGTAAAATATGGTTTATTTCTAAAAAATGCAGATTGAAAATTCAAAGAATTTAGAAAATTTTTATAATAATAATAAAGATAACATTATTTTTAGTTCCTTAGTTTTTTCATTGTCATAAGTTCAACTACTTTCCAAGCATTTTCCAGTTAGTACATTTTCGGAAAAATAAGTTAGCATAGTAGCACAGTTAGAATTTTAGCAAGGGAGTTTCAACTAAAAGAAAATTAAGAATTATCGATCGTTGTTCGAATAAAACTGCCACGCAAAATTATACAAAATTATCCTACTATTAAAACTATTAAAATTTATACTTATGCTATACTGACTTTAATTTACTTTTACACTTATAAAATAAATTTTGTTAGAAAAATTGATGCTGTAGCAGGGATGCAATTGCTCTCTTACACCTCTGACTTAAATTTTATTTTTATTATATCAAGAATATAAACAGAAATCCTGGAATTATTGTTTTATTCTTAATCTCATGGATTCAAAACATAGAAAAACAGAATAGACATAAATGAATATTATGCTATAAGTATAGTTAAGCATGAATAGGATATATTATTAAGACTGGGATAAAATTAAGATGATATTTCACGTACATTTCATATAAAAAAAATATTAGTAATCAATATATTAAATCATTAATCTGAAATTTATTGAAAATTATAATGGAAAATATTACCCATTATTTTATAACTTGGAATGCTTTTCCTTCAAATTAATTTTTAGAATTTTCATGCGAATAAATTAAGAAAATATGATTGATATCAATCAGAATAGTTTTAAAGAAATTTTTGTAATAATCTAATGCTTGATAGTCTTTTTCATATCTTGAAAAATGTCAAAATTTCTATAATATCGAGCATTATGTTATACAATATTTGGATGATGATATAAAATCTGTATCGGATTAAAATTATATACAAATATGGACAAAGTATAATTATATCTTTAATAACGACAATGCATATTCGAAACTTGTTTATTTTCAATAAAACTTTGCCGTTATAGCATCTTTATAAATAGATAATTATTGGCGATAACAGGTAAAGTCCATTAGACGTCAGTTTGGAGGGTTTTTTTTTTAAAGGGAGAACCGGTCTTTCGCATTTACCTATTCATAGACACAAATAAGCAAAGCGTCTAGTAAGCTTCTTATGATGAACTGCTATTGAAGATGGTTTCTGCCTGACTTATTTTGTTTCGACTTTAATACGTTCACAATGCTTCTTCCGAGATGAGTGCATCTCTTGTTGCTTCACACTGCATTAATTTAAGAACCGTATATCGTTTCCAAACTGTAAAAGATGTGAAGAGAAGTTGAAAGCGAGTTTTATGCCTGGAAATTTTTTTTTTCGGGACGGATTTTAGTGACGAAAGAAGGCACCAGATGTCGTTTAGAATCGATTGGGCCCCTGAAGCGAAGATATCTAGTGAAGTGTTTCTACATCAGTGATTTAATGAGCTTTTTTTCTATCGGGATTTAGCAGAGGCAAGTTAAATTTTAGAGAATCGACTGATTGTTGTTTTATAGAGAGGGAAAAAGTAAAGAGAGAAAAATCAGTTTTAAAGGAAGCAACTTTTCTCTTTTATATTAAAATTTGAAAAGGTTTGCTTTCGTTTAAATCCGACACTTATGGTGATCTTCTTTATATTGTCACGCTTCTTCTTCTTCTTTCCTTGATTTTTAATTCTCAAAATACTTCTCTATCACTTTCATTTCTTCACTCAAAACTTTATAGAAAATTTATAAACCTTTACCACAAATTTTTAAATCTAATATTGTATACCTTTAAAAGATTTTTTTTTTCAAATTTGATGTATGATTTTAAGAGTTCAAATCGAATTTCTAATATGTGGTCGGAATAAAATTTTTATAAATTTCTTGAATTCCATTTTAAAAAATGTTCCAATTTATAAATCACATCCTGCATTCTCTCTCTCTCTTTTTTTTTTTTTATTCATTTACTTTTATTTTATTTTTTCCTCTCTCTCTCTCTCTCTCTTTTATAAAAGGATTGATGACCATGTTCTTCGCTGTAGTTAAAGGTTATTTCTGCATCTGTTGTTTCTGCCAAACTTAATTTTTCTTTGTGGCGAATTATTGTTTTCTCACCGATATAAACTCAACCATCAAAATCTCTCGGAAGAGCAATAAAAGCGGAATCACTACCCCAAAGATTCCACAATATAAGAGAGGAAGTAACTTTAATGCGCAATAAAAACAAAAATTTTTATTAATTATTTACTATTAAGAAAGAAAATTAACTTTTTATTTATAAAAAAAGAAAGAAAGTACTTTCGAGGAATTATTTTCAATATTCTAAATTTTATTTTCTTTCCCGTACATTAAAGAAAAAGCCGTATCAAAGTAATTAATTTGCATTTATCCCGTTCCTCTCTGGTTTTGGATTTACGATAATACGGGTTTTCGGAAGAGAAAGAAGGATGATGATAATAATAATAATTTATAACGTTTTACTCGTCGCGTAATTTACGCTTTTTAATTCACTTAACTTATAGCGCAGTTCATATTAAGTAACGCGTTATAAATTCAATTTTCTAACCGAAAGAACGATGAAAAGTTTTTTGATGCATAATCTCTCTCTCTCTCTCTCCTTTTAGGGATGCTGGACGCGGATGATGGAGGCAGACGTTTCCCACGAGAACAACAGGAACCAAATCACTCAAATCGTGACCTTATCCCAAATTTGCTTCCCCACGTGGTCGTCACGTGTCAAATTTGGTTCGATTGGGTGCAACTCTATTGAATATTCCAGGATTGTCTATGACATCTGTCTTTTTGCTCTTTACTTCTCACGAATGGGGATAAGCGCGGTACATTTATTAAGGGAAGTGCTGATTGCAATGACAGAGTAGGAGAGAAAAAGAACAATGATGCAGAAATGGATGAACTAATAAAGAATGATAAAATATCCGAAATAAATTCTTTTTTTCCCTCCAATTTTTTTAACATAGTAACTAAATAAGAACAACTGTCAATCATAGAAGTAGAAATATTCTTTATGTGAATCTAAGAATTAATAAACATAATTCTAATCTACATTCTTTCAGTCAAGAAAATCAGAATGATGTTATTTTTTTTTTTTTTATCATAGAATATAGTCGTAAACAGACAATAAAAAGAGAACGTAAACCAGATTCTTTACACCAGTAGCCTTTGATAAAGTCCATTGAGTAAATATCTACAAGTTGGCATTTTTATGGACGTTGGACACCACCTGGACATCATAACTTCTTCCAGGAACGTAGAAATTGTACGTAAAGTTATAAATGAAAAGAGAAATATTTCAGATATTTGAAAGTCTATCAGGAAAAAGTTTTCTTTATTCTTTTCCTTTTTTAAATGCAAAAGTAGAGTATCTTATCGAATGCTAGTCGTAGATTCTTATTACTCTTTTTTAAAAAAAGCAGTCCAGTCGTTTGTATGAGTAATAAAAAAAAATTTCGAAGTTGATAAATTATTAATACACTTTTTAACTATTTTATTTCTTAAATATAAAGTGTGATAGTAACTATAAATATTTATTTGGAAAGTGCTCTAAATTTTTCAGTTTGTAAATGTTGATATGTTTATATATATATATATCTTTTTAAACTTTATTCTTGATGTATTTTGACCCAGAAACGAGTCTTATGTATAAAAAAAAAACGAACATCTTTCTGGTACAGAAACCATTTCGACTTCATTATAGATAAATAATTCTATACTTTAGCATAAACACATCATTTAACCGTTCTCTTTAATTTTATATATATATATGTAATAAAATATTGCGCGAAGAATGGCATATGATTCATGTAAACATCCTCTAATGGATTGATTTTTTTTTTCTAAAATTCGTTTGAAGTATAAGTTTTACAACGATCTTCCATTTTCCCTTCTGCATTAAAGTCCATTTTGTCTACCTTCCTATCTCCTGTTTACGAGAAGAATTCTTTTATTCGGGATTAAAGTAGAGAAGATAGATAAATCCGTATTAAATCCGCAGAGGAAAAATACTCTTGACTGAAGAAAGTAAATCACTTTGTAAAAATATCCAACAATTTCTTTGTGATTTTTCTTGTGTTACTAGAAATTGACACACACCGAAACAGGATGTTCCTGACAAAATTAAAACTGGAGAAGGCCTTAGGAAAGAGAGAGAGAGAGAGAGAGAAAGAGAAAAACGGAAAAAATTGATGACATTAAACTCAAATGTTAATAGATATTTTTTTTTTTTTTTGTCTGCATTCGTCAACTTCCCGTCTACGAAGTATTTTTAATTTTTAAAAGTTTCGTTCTATTTTAAAATAATTACTTTCATAATTAAAATTTGATTACAGGAAGAAGGGCAACTATTAGGGAAACAAGAAGATGAAAAGATCGACCAGAAAGAAAACGGAAATTACCCTGACTATTGTTCATCTTTCGGAAAGAATAAACTGCTCGAGAACTAAACCATCTTGGAAAACATTTTTAGAAGAGCTTGAGGATAAAGTAGCAGAAAATTATTTTTATTTTTTTTTTCTTTTTGATCCCGCAAAACAACAAAGGAAAAAAAAAAATGAATAAATCAAAGCAAGGTTTTAATATCAAGTAGACGTTTCATTTCCTGCCTGCTTGCGATATTTTATCCGTTTATCCACTTTCTATTGACGAGTGGAGGCATTCATTCCCTTAAACCAGCAGAAGGCACAACACTCCCCTGGGTGGGTGTGTTCTATTAATCTTGTCCTCTCCATTCTAGTGACAACTCGAACGGCACCGGCTGTAATTACGCTAGCAGAGAAAGAACTTTTTACATCCTCTGTTGTCGATCTGCTAGAAATCACGACCTTCTCTTTCCATCTATCCAACCTTGTAATGAAATATAGCCCCTGTATATCAGTCCGCACCGCAAGGTAGAGATGTCTTCAGGGTAAGCCATAGACTGGGATCATTATTTTTCTACCAGCTTTTTCTCTCCCCTGTCCTGTCGAGTTTCGATTTACGATTTGGGTTGTGATCTAGGTTCGAGTGTTACTGATATTACTTTACTACTTTTACCTTTTTCGAAATCGAAGAAGCACTATCGCTTCTTTTCTATTCTTTCCAATGCACCTAACGTTCGCTATATCTACATTTATTCTTAGTGTTAGTTTTCAATAGTTTGATAGATAAGAAGTGAATTTTTGAGTGGTTTGTTCTCTTCTCCATTCAGTTCTCAACCGTTGGAGGATTTATTTTATTTTGATAGCGATCGATTTTTGTTAGATTTAAATGGAATTTTTTTGAAAAAGTACTCTTAAAAGTGGTTTCAAACAACGAATGCTCTTTTAATTTTTTTAGCGCGTAATTATTAAGTTTTTTTTTGATTATTTTTAAGGGTATCAGAGTGAAAAGAGAGAGTTATGCGACTCGCACTTTTTATCCACATTTTCAAAATATTTTAAGCCAAAATTGAAGTATGTCATTAGGAGTCGTGGTGCTTGATAGATGTCAGGTGGAATTTTTCTGATTTAGCCAGAGAAGAAGGGGAAGTAGTACAAGTCCCGTTCTGTCAGTCAGAGGGGGATTTAACGTAAATTGTTCCTGATTGAATTCCTCACGTCCAATTGAACAGTCAATTTGACATGCAAGTCTCGTACAGTGCCAGATAAGTAATGTGCTGACACATTGCTAGAACAAGACGAATACGCCAACCATTCGTAATTTGATTTTTCAGGTCCTTCAGAATAATATTCTCCACATATCGCTAAAAAGGAAACATTTTCTTCTCGCTTACACTTCTTTAACTTCTTGGAAATATTTAAATCTAGCATAACGTCGTCTTGTTACGAAACAGTTTTATGTTCGTAACGTCATCTTGCGTATGTAGATTTTCGTGTTTGAGTGCTTTCAAAATTCGAACTGTTCTCATTTTTTTTTTTTAATTTTTTTTTTTAATATAAGCTAAATTAATTTAACTTTCAATAGGTTTATAAATTAATTTTTTTAAATAATTTTTTAATGTAATTTTAAATTGGAAAGTTTTTCTTATTAAAATATAAAATTAAACTTTGTTTCCTTTATTAAAAGTTACAATAAAACAATTAAATAATACATATATGGATATATATGAATTTTTTTTTTTTTTTAATTTTTCTAAAAATCTTAGTAAAAATATTAAATTTTAATATTTAATTCTTTTAAATTAAAACTATTTTTTATTTTTTTATTTTTTTCTAAATTTTACGATGCGAAAGAAAGTAACTGGCTGTAGTTGAATTTCAAAATTTCGACTTTAAGGTTTTCAGAATTTAAAAATTAATAGTTTTATAATATTAAAATATAAAAAATAAAAAATAAAAGGAAATTTTTCTGTAAACAGTACAAAATAATTAAAAAAAAAACAAAAAACAAAATATCAAATCTTTCCCGAAGACAGAACATTTATCTAATCTTGTCCAAGTGGCTATCTCACCTGTCCACACGTACAATTCAGTTCTGTCAGCCCTGAGGTATGTGACATTAATGTCTGGACGAAATCACAACTTCGAAAGTTTGGCTCTTCTTTATGTGAGTTATCGATAATCGATATATAAGAGCACCTGAAGAAACGCATCTACATAAATCTCCGTCTATGAAAAGTTCTATCAACATCTTATCGGTTTAGGTGGTTGTAGCTGCTGGCGAAGATAACTTCACTTCTTTATTAATAGAGAAGGTTTGAGAGAGAGAGAGAGAGAAGCTTTGTTAGCCTTCTTTTACATTATCCGTTCTACTTTTAAGTTTAAGAAACATGATTAATGCTTCTTAATAATTTTATATTAAAAATCTACAGATTTGTCTCGCTTGTGCGAAGTGTATGTGTACGTGATCAATAAGCTTGTAGATCGAGTATATCAGTTTTTTTTCTTAAAAAGTATAAATATTATTTCAATAAGCGATTAATGGCAGATATTATCTTCTCTACTTTAGAAAGTTTGTTATTAAAAATTGTTTTATTTAGCGGTCGAATTTTTGTTATTTTGAAGACTACATAAAACAGTGAATGGTGAAGTTCTCAATTAACATACGATGGAAGTGGAATTTATGGAAAAAATTAAAATTAACTCACGAATCTGATGTTAATTGATGCTGTTGACTGACTTTTCACGCATTTTTAATTTTATTTCTTCGTGAATCAATCGTAATCCGTAACCTAGTTTCTTACTAATATGAGTAGAATTTTTACTCGTTACACCCATCTAAATAACATATTGTTTAAGTATTTAAAGCGAAGCAAAGTTTTATTTCATAGAGTTAAGTGAAGCAAAGTTTCATTTCATAAAACTTGCTTCACTTAACTCGAAACTTTCTGTCGTCTTTTAACATTTTTCTCCGACTATTGATGTTCTATTTTAATGTATTTCAAATCTTGGCTTTTGAGGAGACCGAGCATTCTTCAAATATTAAAAACAAAAAAAAAATTTGATTCTTTTCTCAACACACAAAAGTCCGAAAGTTATAGAAGAAAAAAAACTACAAACCCGAAACTCTGATGGACAAATCCATATTAATATGATTTTTTTTTGCATAAAAAAATCTGTCAAGATATCCTGCGTGGGGGCGATTTGACTATGATCTGAAATCTTCATTGAAGGTTGTGCCATTCAATCAAAAAAAAAAAAAAAGAAGAAGAAGAAGAAGAAGACTAATGCATCTCTGAAGGGAGAAGTTTCCTTTCCATTAGATCCGTCAGGTGAAGCGTCAACGAATGACAGAATCACTCGACGCAATTTCAATTCGATATGTCGAGTTAAGAAGAACTGAGACCTTCCAGATTGAACTGGCACATTCAAATTTTTAGAAAATCCTCTCGCTTCCAACTCACAAAATTGAAGTTTTTGCAAGAAGATAAGATGTTTTTCTCCTTTGTAATGAAGAAGGGTATATTTTTTTCGCTTTCTTTGTCAATCTATTTATACTTTAAAAATATGTAAGGTTGTGTTCTCGATGAAGAAAAAAAATATTTTAAAATTATCTGGTACAGAACGAAACAAATTAATATATATATATATATATACTTATATAGCTAAACGAGTCTATTTATCTTTCGATAAAATGCTTTATCAGAACAAAATTTGAGAAATGATATGGTTCCTTAGTAATAATCGTTTGTGAGAAATGGATGTGATATTGAAAAAGAAGAAAATTAATAACGATACAGAAGCAGTAAAGAAATGATTTGTTTTGATAAAAGAAGGATTTAAAATCAGAGTAAATATGAAAGAATTTCTTTTATACTTACTCTGATGATTTACTCTCTTCTTTTATGTTTACTTTTATATTGCAAATAAAGACTAATCATACAAATATGTAAAGATTACTTTATCTATTTGTTTGTCACCATTTCATTGATTGCATCATCCTTTGTTGTTAATACGGTTTCAGAGATGCCCCTGGTAACTGATTGATGACCTAATGCAGATTGCTATAACTGTGAATATCTTTAAAACAATAGAAACTTGGCACGAAATCTTTTAGAATCTTAGATAACTAAAAGTATAGTTTGCTAAATTAAAAAATGATAAAAAAAATAACAAAAATGGACAAATATCGCTTTTTTTTTAGTAAGGAATAATTCGCTACTAAAAATGTTCTTGCAACACAAATTCCTCCAATAAATTACATTACGAGAAATTATATACGACGTCTTTAGAATTATAAACAGAGCGTTAGTTATTATGTATTCTCATAACGCTGAATCCACAATAAAGGAAAAGTTATATGATAAAAAATGTGTTGAAAACAGATACAGCACAAAATGTTATCTTTTCGAATAGAATTGCGGATATTATGAAAGACTAAAACTTGTTGAAAGAGGAAGCTTAGAAAAATGTCCACTTAAATATATTGTGGTAGAAACTATATGTGTATATGACTACTAAACGATGCTTTAGTTTCTACTCGTGTTTCACGTCGATATTTCTGAACGGTCGAATTTTGTCGATGAAATATGGTTTTAACACAAATTCTGCAATCTTGTTGCCATCCATACATCAACAAAGATTTGCTTCTATATCATACACTTTATTTTTTTTACCAAAAAAAGGAATTAATCTTAACTAAAAGTTTATTAGTTCCTATACCTATTACTTGCCTTTGCCACGAATATAAGTTGGAGTTTAGACATTTATTTTTTATTTTTTCCTTTAATAACTTTTCTGGTTATTTAGAGGAAATCTTCCAAACTCGGGAAAATTCCTAAACTTGATCCAAATAATATATTTTTTGAAAAATTGCGTTCCATATATATTGATAAGTTAAAAATCCAAAAAAAGGAACAAAATATAAATGTTGTTTATACGGATTACGCATAAAATTTTTTCAATATCGGATATGAATACCCACGTGGTTTGTAGAGATCAAGTTATACGTAGCCACGTGTCGTGTAACTCAATATTGATTTGATCAAAATATCCAACTTTGCATTTTATTTAGCATTTTTCAAGATATATTGTAAACTTAGAAAGATATTTTTCATATTCTTTTCTGAATAAAATGGCACACATAAATATCCTTGTACAGTTCCTATAGGAATAGAGCTAAAGCAAAAAAACTTCATATAAAAAAGGAACAGAAATAAAGTGGATTAAATATATATCAAATATATATAGTAAATATATTATAATCATTAATTTTATAAAATAATTAAGTTATTGATAAGTTTCTTCATTAACTTTAACAGTAGAGTCTCCAGTTTTTAGAAGGAGAGAAGAGTTCAAGATTCAGAAACGTTCTTACATTCAATCAATATTTTTACACTTATGTATAAATGTTACTATAAATCTAAACATTTAAATATTTAAGCATCGTATAATCATATTATTTGACAAAATTATTATATATTAATCCAAAAATTAAGATTTTAAGATAGTTAAAATATTATAAAATTCGTATATATCGATTTTTTGAAACTATACAACGTTACGGTGGTTAGTTTTATAAATTATATAAACTTACCATAATTCAAAATTAAAAAATTAATCGTTTAAATGCGAAACTTTAAAAAAAAGAAAAGAAATTAAATATTAAAATCCAGTTTTCACGCTTGCATTAATTCACTAGAAAGAAAAACAAAATCTCTCGAATATCCGTGACATTCGAAAAGATATTCGTAATTAATCACGTTTGAGAGACGGAAGAATTTAAAATTAATAATTAACATAATATTAAAAGGTCCTAAAAAATGCGGTTGCAACACGTGAATTTAAAAATATTTTTGGCACAATATCCTATCGCGATTTTTTTAAGAACGTGTGTTTAACGAGTTTGATAACTGTTTTATATTAATGTTCATAAAAAAAAGAAATTGTTAGAACAAAACATGTTAATGTTTTCTTTCCAGATGTGAGGCATCAAACGATTTTTTTCTCTTTCTTTTTTTTTGCCAAAACATGTGAATCATCTAACAATGGTGTAGGCTTTAGTCTATTTTTTTTTTTCTCTTCCTTCTAGTGTATTGCCGAATAGATTGGATCTAGACTGATAAAAACATTTCCATTGGCATCACCTAAATAACAATGTTTATCAGAAACAAAAGATAAATAAACGACGTTATAATTATTGATTGAATTAGAAATTAATAAGAGTATGATCAAAAGAGAGAAAGTTTTCGGACGACAATTCACTACTAAAGTTTTTTTTTTTAGAAAGTTCTCTTTGGTAGAAAATATTAATTCCGACACGTTGCATATAAAAAGGTAATGCTTCTTTGGAAAATTTTGCTCGTATATCAGACCAACAGCTATTCATTCATTAATCATTCGTGAAGAAATTAAACTGATTCGCTGATGTTTCCAGAAAGGAAGGAATGATAAAGAGAGAATCGCGTGACTTTACCTTAATGTGACAGCATTTAGATGGTGATTTTTCTTCTCTGATGGCGAATTTACATGTAAATACTCCGTTGACCTTTTTTACAATGCAGAATGACAACAAGTGAAGAAAAGACACAATGGAAATGATGATTGTCTATAAAATATTCAACCGTAAAGAGAATTTATCATAAACGAATCATTTTTAACCTTTCATATATATATATATGTATACGTACATTTTTTTTAATTTTGTTATTTTTTATCAATTATTTCCTGAAAACAATTATTAGTATGATATTTTTCAAACTTTTTTTCCTACAATAATTTCTTGTAACGTATAAATTAGCACGTTATAAAATTCCAAACACTGTTATGTTGGATCTAATCGCAAAAATTATAATATTTGATCGACATCATTCGCGAATGATGTGAAAGTGGAAAAACTTATCGGATGAAGAAAAATATTAATTTTTTTTTTTAAGACGATAAGTTCTGAGATATTTGTTTATATAAATATCACAATTTATTTTCCATTTATATCAACTTCGGCAAATAAAATTTTTCTAAAGTCGACGAGGACATTATAGGAGTAACCAATGAGAAAACTCGATAAAGAGTAATCCGCAACTTCTAAATTCATTCAGTAGTAGTTCTTTATTTTTTTATTTTTTTTTTTATTTCTTGCCAGGCGTTTCTAATCTCGGCCACACTCTCGGGACTTCAATTTAAATGACAATTCTACTTACAGCGATAACACGTCATCCCGAAACCAATCTTTTGTCGTCGTCTTTTGGATTTTGGTTCCGTAAACAGATTCTTTAGGCGTTTTAAAAGGTGACTTATTTTCCACCCTCTTATCTCTTTCCGTTATGTTTACACAGAAGTCGGAACCCGAGTATAAAAATGCTCCTCTTGTCCATTTTACCTGCTTTTATACTCCCATGGGGGAATTTAATTAATTCTCTTAACAAAATACAAACTTCGAGCCGGATGAAAATGATTTGGTTTGTTAATTCCGACTGTTTCCTTCTGATAAGCTGCACTTCTGAAAATGGTTTTTCCAAAAAATTTTCAGCTTTGGCACCGACTTCATTTACTACTTCTATAGAATAAAATAACAACATTCGAGGGAATTAAACAGAGTGACATTTCGCCAACTTATCTCTCTTAATTTAAGTTAATTAATTATCCGTAAGCTGATTATAAATGAAAAATGCATTAATGGCACGTGTAACCTAATCTTTAGATAATCTTTATATATATATATATATAAAACTATCTTTTTAAGTAAAGTAAAATTAACTTAGTTTTTCAATTATGAAAGTCTTTCAAACAACCTAGATTAACTTGTAAGAGAATCGCTAACATCATTTAACTTTACGAGATTCGTGTTACCGAGCGAAAATTCCATGCTTGATGAATAAATGCGATAATATTTTATGCTTTTTTATATGCAAATAAGCCATAAAAATTTGTATTATTAACATTATTTATTGCATAAGTAAACGTAACTCGACATGTCTTCGTTATTGAGAATTTTTCGTCAATTAAGTGTTTTAAAATATATATATTTAAGCGAGAAGACGAACTGTTATTGTCTAAAAATAAAAAATAAATTTGATATTTTAACGAAAAAATTACTTTGTGAAGTTACAGAAAAAAAAATTAATTACGTAGTTTTACAAAACTATAAAATTATTCCGTTATTTTTTTTCATCTCGAAATGATTTCTTAAGGATTAAAGAAAATCCAGAGTAGAAAATGGTAAACATCCGAGGCCAAAATGAGCTTTACTAAATACGAGAAGAAGAATTTTTATCAGAAAATTACTAGTGGCAATTATAAAAAGATGCAAGAAAATCATTTGGAGAAGAAAACTCGTAACTGGCAATAACCATCTTGCATAGATAAAAAATAATAATTTGAACGATTTTTCGGCACTGGTCATAGAATTTTTAAAAGTAATTCGGTAGTAAATCGACCGAGATTTAAATCACTCATAAATTCA
>WUQG02413722.1:0-15971 GCA_011317285.2 Androctonus mauritanicus | reverse complement strand
CAGAAGGCAGGATTTCCAGCAGTCTAGCGTGGAGTCATCCAGTGTGAAGGCTGCTGTTGTGAATATTCCATATTATATTCACTTTAATCGATGAAATATCACAAAACTCTCATCTACCTCCACTCTTGTCTTCCTCCGAGTTACTTTACATAAAGTTGTATAATATGAAAGCAAAATGAAATTATTTTCAAACATTACAATATTCTTAAGATATTTTATTTATAAATTATTAATTTAAAAATTATGTAAACTGGACAAGAGAAATGTTGCAATTTGCATTTGGTGTAGTCTAAGAAAAGAAAGAAAACTAATCAGGAAGGACAAGAGAACACTTCAACTATGAACTTTTCAAGAGCCCCAGCAACAGATAAACATGATAATCAATATTTATTATTCGTTGTTGTGATCTTTTTCGGTATTATCTAGCCTACTTTCAACTTTAAAGTCAATCGATGCTGTCAAGCTATCGAGATAAGCGAGACAATATGTCTCGAAGATAATCAAGTATTGACCAATTGCAAGAATTTTGAACTGTGTTTGACGTCATATCTCCCGCTAATCACTGTGCTTCATAGCACGTGATTGATCACACACAATTTCAAGGTTGATTAATTATAAATCACATCATGTTGTATACATTAACTTTTTCCCCCGAAGAAAATTTATATAGAATTATAAACTCAGTGGACTATTTTTAATTAAATGTTTATTCACAGAATATTGCAACATTACTTTTAATCCAGAAGATTGCGTCATTAAAATTCAAGTTATAACATGATGTTTATTTAATTTTAGGTCCATTGAAATACTCAGATGGCCAATGCGCAAGGCATTGTACGGGTAAGTACGAAAATTCATCATTCATTTAACTATATTAAATGCAAAATTATGATAAAAATAAACAGGAACATTTAAATCAATGCAATTTATTTCATTCAATGAAAAAAGTTCCTAAAAATTCACGTCGGTTGCCGTATCGCTAAACGCGAACGCAAACGACGCGATATAATGCTTATAAGTTTTTTTTTATCTTATCAATTCTTAGTTTATTTAAAAAAACATTTAATTTTCTGATAAAACTTTAACAACATTGATTTATTTTTTTATGTCAGAGAACAACAAATTACGATACGAACCAGGTGTTTATTTACATGATTATGAATCGGATACGATCACGACAATACAAGGAACGACGCATGAAGAGTCTAGAGTGCACCTGAAAGCAAAAGTCATGATTGAAGTCATATCGAAATGCGAACTAGTAATGAGGGTATGCCGAATATTTAAATATCGCACATAAAAAAAATTATTAAAAAAAATTAGATTTTAATTAAATATTAAAATTTCAGTTGCGAGAAACGAGTCTGGAAAATTCGGATCCAAGAAATCCGAATGCTAGAACCGCAACTCGAAACAGCAGAGAGTTTGCAGATGCAATGCAAAGATATGATTTGAAGTTTTCTTTCCAAGATGGTATTATCGACAACATATGCCCTACTGAAAATGAGGAACCATGGGTGCTTAATATCAAAAAAGGTATCCTCTCCACTCTTCAGAATTCCATGGATAATTTGGAAACTTCACAAACTGTGTCTGAGGTATTGGAAGTTTTATTATAAAGCGCGAGAAAATATAAGCATGTAGTTAGTTATATTACTTAATCTATACAGTAATGTTAAAGAACAATACAATGCATAAATTTTTGTTAATTCAGTTTGCTCTGAAGAATATCAATTTTCATACATTATCAGTTCATAAATACGATCATGTTCTATGCACATATTTTAAGCTATAAGAATTTTTTTTTGCGAAAATTATACAAATAGAAAAACAAATGTATCAAATATATTTGTTTTTAATTGATTAAGATCTAATGCAATTATTAAAAAGTTATAGATTACGATAAGAAAATTCGCAGAATCGGCATTTTTTCCCAATATTATTGTTTTTTATTGATAAAAACCAAAGCATTATAATTGTAATTTAAATAACTAAAAACAAATTTTAGTGTTTAACATTGTATATATTATTTTCTTTAAAATGCTAAAAATAGAGAGAGAGAACGTTGTTTCTTTAAGAATAAGGGTCCACCATTTTGGATAGGATATTTTTAAGAAAAAAGTGTGCCAGCAATTTTTAAGAAAATAGTCAACTCTCTTGAAATTCTTAAATGAGATCATATAATGCACTCCTATGCGTAATGCGTAATTAACAAAATGTCAATATCATATTCATTTTAGAATCTAAGGAAGTAAAAATATTTTCATCAATATTTATTAATAAATGCTATAGAATCAACGTGAATATATCGATGGAAGAAGATATCGTTCAACGTCAGCTGTTTATAAGCCAATAATACAATTTCCTTCCTCTATTCTAATTGCTAGATTCACACTATTCTAATGGTTTTTGGTCTATTCTTCGATTCATTTATCCAAGATATTCTTTAAATATTATCTATTGATTTGCATTGGGATTCAGTAATATTCAATAATTATGAATATATTACAATTAATTCTCTTAGAATTGAACATTTAGTATAATTCTCTTAGAAATTCATCTTACAGAGTTGTTGAAATATGATCTTCATATCATTAAAATATAAAATTAGCAAAATTTGTCAAATATGATAACGATTCAAAATTTTAAAAATTTTCACGTTAAAATAGATACTTAGAAAATTTTAAATTCATTTTCAAGTTTTACATTAACAAATTTTATTGATCCTACTAGCTACATTAATGTTTAATTTGTAGGTTGTCAAAAATAAATATATTCAGTCTTTATCTTGCTTAATATCAAATTATGTTTATAACGTTTCCTAATAAAGGATTATACTATTCGAACGGAATTTTCAGAATATCAAAACAAATATTAAGGCAATATTTGCAATTAATAAAATATTTTTGTAACTTTGAAACTTTACTAAGAAAGTCTAATTTTTTGTCAGAAAGAAAAATATTCTTCATTGTCAGTTTTATCTATATTTATTAAAATGATTTTCCGAATCTCTTTTTGACGTGTTAGATCGACTAGAAGAAACGTGCTTGGCATGCTTATAAGGTAGTTTCAGTGCAAACTAATGAGTATTTGCAGACAAGTAGTCATTGACAGAAAAGCATAACACTTATGGAAACAAAAATTGTCAAAAATAGAACGTATTCAAATAATTTTAATGATTTTGGATTAAATTAATAATGAAGAATAAATTGGGATTCTTATTAATGAAGAATTTTAGATAGGAGATCTTTTTAGGAAAATTTTAATTTCAAAAATTATTTTTCAAATTAAATTTATCTGAATTTCATTTTTTAACTAATTAATCAATTTATTTAATAATATATATAAAATATATGCGAACAATAAAATAATATTTTAATAAATTTTGATTTATATTAAATAAGCAAATGCACATCGAATATAACTGACAAAAAAAAAAAATACTAATTAGTTAATTAAAATACTCTAAATAAGAAATGCTAAAATAATTAGTCTTTCTAATTCTAAATAATCGTTAGAGTTTTTGTAAACGTATTTCTTCGCAAAAACGAATCATTGATTTGATATTCTGGAAATTCAATTTAATCTTGATACAAATTGCCATTATAAAAACTTCATAATAAGAATATTAAGAGAAATAAGGACGGGTTATATTTATTTTGAACATTGTGTTATAAATTCAATAAATTTAAAAATTTTATCAAAATTGAGTTTACCTATAAAATTATAAACCAATTTTTGAGCACTATATCAGTAAACATATAATAAAAATTTTAATTCTTTCCATATAAATTGAATACTGTATTTATAATACTGAATTATTTAAGAATAACATAAAACCAATATATTATCTTTTTGTTTTATATGACTTTCTAAAATTTTAATAAATGTTTTTAAAGACTAGTTTTGTATCTATAAAGAGAATCAAATACATAGATTCACATTGCTTCACAATAATTTGATATAAGATATTACATTTACATGGGAAAAGATCTTTTGTGTTCCTCATTACATAACTTTACTGTCAATAATGCTATATAATTTTACTATTTACTTAATCTCTGATCGCAAATTTTTAAAGTCTCTAATTGTCTTATTCGTAACACAAAATAAATTTAAATATAGTTTTATTAGAGTCAATCGAATTTCTTGCAAAATATATTGAGAAATTCTATAAAACGTAATATTTAGCATTCCATAATTTCGATAATTGAAAATTTTAAATTGATTTATTCATTCATTTTGATTATTATTTTCCTGTTACGTTTCAAAATATTATTGAACTATAATTACAATTAAATAATTAGAAATTAATCCATTCAGTTAATTAACATTAATAATTAAATGTAGCCGAAATATAAATTATAAAGATTAATTGTTATTTTATATATAAAATATATACTGTTCAATTAGTATAGCATAATATTTTTCGACATATAAAAATCTTTAAAACATATAAAACATATGTTTATTTTTTTATTAAATAAAAAATAAACATATGATACATAAACATATAAACATTAAACCAAAAATAAATCATGCTTTCTTTTAAATTGAAGCGACTTAAATTATTATTCAAAATATTTTCGTTTATCACCATAAATTTTAAAAATCAAAGAATGTTGAAGTCGTAATGTTTTCTACAATATGATACATACAATATTTATTGAAAGATGGTTATATTGATTTTTTGAATGTATTCTCTTATTTTTATTCATAAAGTTTTTTTCATATTTTTCCTTTTCTATTCTTTTCTAAAAAAATTTTTTCTACTTAAATATTTGAAATAAATGATACGTGGATTGCAAATAATAATTAAACAATTATTATTAATGATTAATTTAATGATAAATTATAATAAATTATAGCAATTCTTTAAATTTTTTGATATTGTTTATTAGTTTAATTTTATAGAGAATAATTTATATACCCAAATTTAGACAGACGTTGCTGGAAGATGTACTTCAGAATACACTAGTCTAGGAAGAAATTGGAGAAATGTTTATACAGTTAGAAAGAGTAAGGATTTATTGTCGTGCAAAGATCGATCTAATATACAAACTGCTTTGCAAGGTTCTCCATACACCGAACAGGTAATTTATTCGATAATTTTTATAAATATCAAAAATAATTTTTCAGTTGAATAATCTTTAAAATTTTATATTTGTAGCAATCTAAATCTTTACCTCTGCTAAAAGGCATCCAAGTCTGTGAACAAAAATTTAGTTCCAGTATTTTACAAAGTGTATCATGTACAGAGTCTCACATTTTTAGACCATTTTCTAAGCAATCTAATGGCGCTGTTACTAGAACTGTACAAAAATTAACTTTTCATAGTAAAGATAATAGCAGATTTGCAGGAAATGGTAAATGTCGCTTTGACATTGTTTTTATTTAATTTGAAAATCAAAAAATGACATTACAAATTTATATTAAATAGATTACAGATTAGTTAGCGAAAATTTATTGTTCAACCATAATTACGAGAAGACGGAAGATGGTGCTAGACAACAAGAGGCTGAACAACTTCTTTATTCCTTGTGCAATGCTGCAAAAGAAGAAATTCGAAGTGACGTTCCAAGACTGTTTACACAATTTGTTTACAAATTAAAAACTCTTCAGCATTCTGAATTAATGGCTGTAAATGCTAGAGCAGGAAGGATCTGTCCCGATAACAATAGAGGAAGGTAAATTACAATTCTATTTCATAAAAGTAATTTGTCGTTTTCTAAATAATAAGAATTTCAAATTTTTTTTAGAAAATTTTTCACTGATGCACTAGCAACGATTGGAACTTCTGCTTCTGTACGTTTGATGAAAGAAATGATAGAAAGAAATGAAGTAGCAAGTACAGAAGCAGAAATCTGGATGACCAGCTTGGCTTTCATAACTAATCCTACAGTTGATATGATAAATACTTTAACTGTAATTATCTTATTTGCTTCTGATGAGAATATATTTTAGATATTAGTCTAATCGAATGCTTATTGTATTTCTATAGCCTCTTCTCGACGGAAGATATGAACAAGCACTTCTAGGAATTTCCGGTTTGATCCATACTTTCTGTCGTTCTAATACTGAATGTGGCAGAATGCCTGAAATAAGAAGAGCTGTTCGAATGCTGACTAATAATCTAGGAGAAAACTGTTATTCATCTGAATCAAGAAAAGTAAAGTTTCATTATAATTCACTTTTTTTGTGCCTCACTTGTTTTTAATAAATAAAAAAATATATATTAATAAAAAATTAATTTTAGGTGCTGTTATCTCTGAAAGCTATTGGAAATATTGGAGAAGGCGAAGAAACTCAAAGAATCCTACAACAATGTTATCACAATCCACAACTGAGTACAGAAACCAGATTAGCTGCTATTCAGGCATTCAGGCGATTTTCTTGTCATGTACCAGTATGTGTTGTTTAAAATGAAACACAAATTGAAATGAAAGTTTCATTATAATGCTAATAACTTTTTCATTTTTTAGAGAGATGATTTGCTACAATTATATTCTAATTATAAAGAAGATTCAGAACTTAGAATTGCATCCTATCTGGCAGTTATGAGATGTGCAAATCATTATACAATGGATATTATTAAAAATACTCTTGAGAACGAAATTGTTAATCAAGGTAAATTAGTTTTATTTATATTAAAAATTCAACTCTTTCAAAATCATCCAATAAAGGATTTAAGAAAATTTATAATTTAAAAAAATATTTTCTAGTTGGGTCCTTCGTCTGGTCTCACCTTACTAATATAAGAGAAAGTGAAAATCCAGTCAAAAGAGAGATAAAAGAAATTGTGACTAACTTATACCTCATGAACAAATATAATACTGATATAAGAAAATTTTCAAGAGCTATGGAAGGCTCTATGTTCTTTGATAGCATAAATGTAGGAGCTCACGCAGAAAGCAATATTATTTATAGTCCCCAGTCATATGTGCCTCGTTCTGCTATGTTTAACTTAACTGTTGATGTACTTGGTTCAACTGTAAATCTTTTCGAGGTAAGGATTAATAATACTTTTTTATTGATATTTTTTCAATATTATTTTTAATCAGAAATAAAATCGCTTTTCTCTTATAGATTGGAGGAAGATTGGAACATGTAGAGAAAATAATAGAAAGATTGTTCGGACCCAAAGGTTACTTCTCCCAAAGTTCTGTAAGCAAAGTCGTTAATAACTGGAGAGAAAAGAGATCTATATCTGATAACAGAGTTGAAGAAATGAGTGATAAGGTGAGTTATTATTATTATTTTATTGCAAGTATTACAAGTTATATGTGCTAAACAATTTACAATATTCTTAGTTTGATGCCAAAACACGCTTTAATGAAGATCCATTCGGCTCTATGTATTTGAAGATTTTTGGAAATGAAATGTGGTATTCTAACTTGGATTTCCTTAGATCTCAGAGAGAAAGTTTTGATCTGAACAATTTCCTTAAAGAATTAGCAAGAGAACAAGATGTGGAATTTTCTAAATCATTTATGTTTTTGGATGCTACTTATACAATTCCTACAGGAAATGGTTTTCCCCTACGCTTGGCCATCAATGGAACAGCAAGTGTCGGTTTGAAAGTTGGAGGAAAGTTTGATGTTAGATCATTGAAACAAGTTGATATTCGTGGAAGATTCCAGCCAAGGTAAATAAAATGCTTTAATTTTTGTAATTATAAATACGAGATGAATTTTTCTAATTTTTTTTCTTTTGGTTTAATAGTGGTGCTGTTGAGATTTCCAGTTTAATGACAGTTGATGCAGGAACAGCTCGCAGTGGATTAAAAATGATTGCAACTTTGCATTCTTCTACTTGGATGGATGGTTTAGTAGAAATAAGAAATGGCCAGGTTATGAAAGTACAATTGAATGTTCCTAAAGACAGAATGGATATTATTGATGTTCAGTAAGATTTCTAATATATATAATCATAATTATCTTACTATAAAATAAATTTTTAAATTTAATAAATTATTCATTCCTACAGGAGTAGGATATTTTTGTTGAATGGAGAAACAGAGAAGGAGCAGAAAGGTCCACAAGAAAGATCCAAAATACTTTCTTCGTGCTCAGGACGATATACTAATAAACTGTTAGGAATGGAACTATGCAGTCAAATACAGTTACCAGAAAATGGAGATAACAGGAACTTACCTTTATTTCCAATGAGTGGAGCAGCTGTAGCAAGAGTTTACTTAAGAAAAACCGATCGCACTCTTACCAGTTATAATTTTGAAGCAAAATGGAATAAGGAAACGGTATGTGAAATGATATATTGTTTTGTTTCCTATAAGAATCAAAGAAAATTAGAAAAAAATAAGAGAAATTGTTTATTTTTTTGGTAAAAGGATAAAAATGGAGAATCGATTAGATCTGCTTTTGTGACTCTCAATACTCCAAGATCTTCTATAGATCGCGAATTAACTTTAGACTTCCAATTGAATGAGCCTGAAAAATCTCTCTCTCTAAAAGTTAGAACTCCTATCAAGAAACTCGGATTAGCAGGTATATCTAACTTTCATTCTACAGCTTAAAATAAGTAATTACAGTATATTATTTTGAAATTTAGAATAATCAAAATTAATATATTAATTTATAGCAAGATATACAAATGAAGATGTACAAAAGCGTTTTGACGTCCGCTTTACCGTAGACGATTTAGAAAAATTTGTCATTCAGTCATCACTTAGATCAGATACTAACTCAGCAGGAGGTTTATATTCTCCAGCCCTTGAAATAATAGGTCCCAATGGACGTTTGATAGCGATTACAGGCTCTGCTCATATTCGTCACGGAGAAAGATACAGTGGGCAATTGACTATTGAAGATTTCACAAGAAAACCAATCAGCTTAAATGGTAAGCAGCGGAAATTTTTCTTTATTAAATTATTATTTTGGTTACTGATATTTTCTTTTTAATTACAGCCAATCTAGATATCAAAGAAAGAGAAAGATACGAAATCCAAATGGCCATCAGTTCATCGTACATAGAATCAAACATTCAAGGTTTTGCACAACTAGCAGATAGTATATCATCTAAATTGACTATGGATTATCAATTTGAACAACAGAGACGTGAAACAATCGATATTATCGCAAAATTCCGCGACCTGTCCGCCAGCAGTTTGACAAAATATGCAGGAACATTTTCATTACTTAGCACTGCCATGCCACAATATACAACAGCTGCAACTTGGGAAATGCAACATACCACTGGACATATGGAAAATACACTTCAGATTAATCTGGGAGATGGAAGACGAAGCAGAATGCATAAAATTATATTACAAGAGATCATCCGTTATCAGGGATCTCTTTCCAATAATAACGCAGCGCTCGTTTTAAAAATGGTATATCCCGAAAGGAACATTGATTTTACTTTTGATATGAAACACGAAAATACAGATAAATATCTCTCTAATAAATTGGTTGTGCAGTATGCACCTAACAAACAGGTAAAAATGGACACAGAATTGAATTTAGAGCCTAATCAGTTTAAAGGAGGTATCAAGTTACAGTATCCAGGACGAGAATCTAGATTATCACTTAATGCAGTTCGCAATAAAAACGAATATAGAGCAGGAATGATTGCACAATGGCAGCGTGGTCAACAATTGACTGCACAAGCTAATTTCAAGAATATCAAAGAAGGAAACCAAATCAAATACGAAGGTGATGCAGAAGTTTCTCTTTCACGTAAGAAACCTATAGGCACTTCGATTGCACTTGGAATTGTTGATTCTCGGTATTCTTTCTTAGGTAGTGTGTATGTAGGAAAAGAAAAATATTCTATTAATGGTAACTTTGAAAATTCTGGACAGTTTAATAAGAGAATGGATGCATTTATTAATATTCCTGGTAAAACTTATTCTGCTGAAGCCACTTTACAGGAAGAAGGGAATAATATTATTGGAAATATAGATTTTAAGAGTAATTCTCGACACGTTATAGGAAGACTAAGAACTACCAATTCAAGAAACGCAAAGTCTGGCTCTTTAGAAGTACTTATGGATGCAGAAAGAGATCCCAGGAATAGTTTCGTCATCGAAGGTCAACTGAGTACTGGTAATAAGTATCAGGGAACTTTAAATGTCCGTTCTCCAGGTTACAACATCCAAGGTGTAATAGCAAGCACACATCAAGGTAATATTTTGGAAGGAATTTTTAAAACTAATCACCATATAGAATTTGAATGGCAACCTAGACGCAAAGTGATTGCAGATTTGACAATGGACTCTAATCTCAGGAATAGTAGAAGACAATTATCCGGCACTTTAGCTCTTAATACGCCATTTGATCATTTTGAAGATTATTCGTTAAGTTTTAATCACAACGATAACGGACAAGAATGGAGAACAGAATCGAATATAAAATTACCAAGAGGAAGAACAATCACAGGATTCACCCAGGGCAGATATTCTAGTGATCGTTATGGAAAATCTTTTAATGCTAAACTCAGAATTAACACTCCCTATTCAAATTACGAAAGGATAAATGCAGATGTAAATTATTATACAGCTTCCAATGAATTTAATATTCTTACAAAAACGGAATGGGGATTGGACAAGAATGTTGGTTTTGGCGCATCCACCCGTTACGTACCTAATTCCGATTACCGTTCATCTTTCAACTTCACCTCTCATTACGAACTTGCAAGAATGATATCAAGCAATTTGGCATTGACCAAATCCAACGAAGGATACAGAGCCCAAATTGATTCCCAGTGGGACGTTGACCAGAAAGTTACCGTTTTGATTGATGGAAAGCAAAAATACGACGGTTACAAGAGGATATGTGACGTAGTGTTGCAAGGTAGCACTCCGTTCAGAGGATACGAAAACTTATATTCTAAATTAACATATACGAATGATGGAAACTCTGCCAGTATCGATTCGGAATCATCGTGGGGATATAATAAAATGAGTGGTGGCATCTCAGGTTCCATTAAAAGTAATTCTAATAATAACAATCTGGAAGGAAAGATTTATTTTAATACTCCTTTCAAAAATTTCGAGAACTTTCAAGTAACTGCTACTCATTTTAATGAACAGCAAAGGTTTAAGAGTTTTATTGAGATACAACTCCCAAGAAATCCCAGAACTATCACTTTAAGAGGTCAAGGTAAATGGTCATCTATCAATGATGTGGAACTTAATCTATTGATGACAAGCCCCTTCAAGAATTTCGAACGCATTTCTGCAGAGGTCGTTCATAGAATAAATGGCAATAATTTAAGAACTATAGGCGAAGTTCAATATGATACTTACAAAATGACAGGAGAACTAACAGGAACTCATTCCAGTAGTCGTCGCAGTTATAACACAGAGATATACTTTCAGGGCATCACACCATTCAAAGGTTATGAAGATATCAAAGCAAGTATCGTAAACAATCGTAGGGAATACAACTTTTTAACAATTCTCCAACTCACTTTTAATCAGGACAATAGCAAATTGCAGAATAAACTGAGGATGGATAATATACTAAACTTTGAAGAAAACCTCGAAATTACATCTCCTTACATTAAGAACATTGTTGTTAATGTTAAACAGGAATATACAAATGGAAATTTCAAATATATATTGGATGCCAGACAGGGCAGAGAAAGATTAAGGGTATCAGGTGAATATATAAATCGTTCACCTAATTACGGAGCAAACGTAGAACTAAACGTGAAAGCAACTACTCCTTTCGAAACGCTTCGTTCACTCAACATAGAAGGTACTTACGATAGTAATGGTAGAAGTTACACTCCAAAGATGACCGTACAATGGAATGGTCCAAATAGAATTGTGGTCGAAGGCAACCTTCTCAATAACAGATATAAAAGAATGGAACTGAGAGGCAGTTTTACATCTCCTTTCTCAGGTTTTGAATACTTTTCAGTTTCTGGAAACTACGATATTACAACTCAAAAGAAAACAATGGAATTAAATTTACAGTGGGATGTTAGAGAAAACAAACAGATAACATCTAAAGGTTTTATGTTTGGAGATCGAAATGGAGGACAATTAGAACTGAGTGTAAAAACACCTGAACAAGATTACAGTCTAAACGGTAATTACGTATCAAACAGTCGCGAAAAATCTGCCAGTTTGGAATATCAGTATGGTTGGAAGAAGATTACCCTTAAAACTAAGCATGTGATTTCTAATGATGGCTCTGAAATGGAACTTATTTTCACAAGTCCCTATAAGTCTGTGGAAAGGTTAATTCTGACAGAAGGTCATGCTTTCGGTGATAATATCATTAACGGACAGAGTAGCGTGCAGCTGAATGAAAAGAAAATATTTTTAGGCGCAGAGTTTATCAGAGATGGTCCTCGAGGCTCTTTAAGAATCACTTTTAACAGTCCATTCCGGGGGTATGAAGTAGTTATGGTTGAAGTGAAAGGAGATTTGTATAGTGAACGAAAAACAATTGATGGTTTCTTTGAATGGGACGCAAACCAAAAATATCAGTTATCTGCTGTATACGAAGATACAACACGAAACATACTTAACGTCGTTATTCGTACTCCCATTAAAAATTACGAAGAACTTTCGTTCGAAAGTCGAATCCAGACTGATTCCGGAGAACTCCGAGGTCAAATAAACATTCAGTGCCCTCGCCACAAAATAACTGCTGATGGACTTGTCAGACACAATGGAGTTTACCCCACCGAAATCATCTTCACAGCTGATTCTCCTTTCAGTCCTTTCAAAAATGTGAAATTCACTCAAACTATCACAAAACAAAGAGGACAGTTCGAACTTAACTCTAATTTGGAATGGGAAAATGTTAACAAGGTAGATGTTTACATTTCAACTTTAAACAGAAACAATAAATATATAGAAGCCAAAGCGAAAATTAACACTCCATTTGAACAATTCCCTTCAGCATCACTCGAGGGTAACATTGATAATAGAAATTCCGAATCAATAAATGGAAAGTTAAATGTAATTACACCTTTCAAATCTATTCAGAATTTAGAGCTGAATGGTTCTTATCAAAAATCCGCAAACGGTTTCGATGCTTTAGTAACAGCCAGCAACTCAGACCAGAAATTCAGCATTTCTGGCAGTTACAACAATAATAATTTGAATTCCGTGGAAGTTAAATTAAACATAAATGCTCCTTTTGCCTCATTTCGTACATTCAGTGCAGAAGGAATTATGAAAAAGGAAGGAATGACTTATCTTAATTGTGAATTGACAGTTGGCACAGATAGAGAAAAACATTACGCATCATTCAGTTTTAAAAATAATAACAAACAATTAGAGGGGAAAATTAAGCTTGTTAGTCGTCTTATTTATTGGTCAAGAATATCATTTGAATATCAAGCTAATTATGCGGATTATAAAAATATGGATGGGAATATTAAAATATCTTATCCTAACGAAGTAATATCATTAGCTGGAAGTTATCGAAGTGGACGCAGAGATACGGAAGTTGTGCTTAGACTAAATTCTCCTAGAATTCTTATCTATAATGATGATATGGTCATGAAAATCAGTTACAATACAAGAAGAAATCGTTATGACTTTAAAGCATCTATAGAAGAACCTTCAGAAATTCATTCACTGGAAGCATTTTATAGTAATGACAATCGCGAAATTACATCAGAATTTAATATGAAAAGTTCAATGTTGTCTTTCAAATCTTTTAATGCCAGGGGAAAATTTATTAATGGTAATGATAGAAATATGGAACTTCTCGCTTCAGTATTTACTCCTTATTCCAGTCATTCCTTGGAGGGAATCATAAAGAACTATGACACAGAGAAAGACGCTCAGATTAAATTAACAAGCCCACTTTTCTCGTTCAAAACGTTAACATTGACAGGATCCATGAGAGACGATAATTCCAGAAGCATGGATGGATCTCTCACAATAGCAACTCCATCTAAAGAGCTTAGAATATCCGGAAACATGAAGAAAATCACATGGAATAATTTCGAAGCTTTTGTTACGATAAACACTCCTTTTGACAGTTTAAGAGTATTGAGAGTTGATAGTAAATTTTTGAATGACAGGAATCAGAACATCGAAGGTAATTTGGAAATTCAGTCGTCGAATGATAACATGAGAATGATTGGAATTTCTGGGAAATATCATCATGGCCAAGGAGTAGAAGAACTGTCTGTTAATCTCAGATTACCCAGTCGTCAATATCCGACTGTCGGCCTTTTAAGTACTTTACACTATGTACCAGGATCTTTCTCGCCAAGAATCACCATATCACTTCCTGGAAAAAGATATAGCGGTTTTGCTACATACGAACACAAATACGACGAGACTACTGCCGGTTTGGGTTATGAATGGGGAAAAGAAAAAGCAGAAATAAATGGCCACCTAAAGTTCAACGAAGAAGGAATGAATGCAAAACTGAGTCTCACCACTCCTTTTAGAGATTACGAAAACCAAGAGATGAGTTTAGTGTATAACAGGGAGAGAAGTCGTCATAACGTTGCTCTCACTTATAAAAATGCCAAAAATGAAGTTGTTAATATCAGAGGTCATCTGGGTTACTACAACAAGATGAATTTTAATGTAGAACTGAATGTTGCTACACCTTACAGAGGATTTGAAGATATTGTCTTTCGCATGAGACAAGAAAATCGAAGAAATAGATTCGGAACAAATGTAGACTTCACTTGGGCACGTTATAAAAAGGTAAGAACTTTAATATTTAGTTACTTTTGTTCTTTTTAGAAAGTTAATTTTACTTTTCTATTCAGGTTCTTGTTCTTTTTAGAAAGTTAACTTTACTTTTCTATTCAGATTGCTTTGACTTTGGAGAGAGAATATAATAATACTCATAGTTCCGGTTATATTTACGTCACTTCCCCATACGAAATTCTTCGAACCATGAAGATGGATTATTTTATCGAAGATAACTATTATAACAAAATTGGAAACGCACAGTTAGAATATAATAACAAAGTAATGTTTAAAACAGAAGCATCTTCCGTTTACGATAGGAATACTCGCAATTATAACAGAAATCTAGTGATGAACATCCCTTCTGTACCCTTAACCGTCTCCATCCTCTTCAAACCTCTGACTGCAGGAGCTGAAAGTACAATAAAAACCAATTATCCATCCAGATCTATAAGTCTTCATACTGTATATCAGTTGACGAAAAACCATTTCAATCATGGTGCTGAACTGACTTGGGACGAAAAGATGCGTCGTTCTTTGAGTTACGAAATGAGGCTTGCTGATGTTCTTACCGAAAATGATGCTAAAGAATTTTATGGTCGTCTCAACCTGCCCATAAGATCATTCGAAGTATTAGGTAAACATACCAGATTGCCAAACGGTCGAAATGTAGAAATGAATTTATATTGGGATGTAGCAAGAGATCCACAAAAGCACTTGACTCTAAAAATGGAGCACGAAGATCAGAGTAACTGGAAAAACACTGCACATAAATTAAGAGTTTCTGTTAACCATCCTAGACTGTCCAAGGTAAAGTTTTTAAATCTTATTAATTTATTTGTTGTCGAACTTTTATCTAATAATTAAAATATAATTTAAATCATAGGATATTGTGGCAACTACACAAGTATCGTCATCGAATGCTGAAGTTTTTGGAAAACTGGAACTGGAATACTCCCGTTACCAGCAACACAACATGATGCTAGAAGGAAGATTAAGAAACATGGCTAGGGGTAGCAGAGACACTAACTATGTGCTGTACGTCACAGCTCGACATCCTATCAGTAATACAGATTTAAGAATGATGGGAGAAATGGTTAACAACGATGAAGAAGCTGCAGTCAATCTTAGAATAAATTATTTGGACAGGCAACAAAGACAACGAATAGAAGAACTAAAAGGAAAAATTTCTAAACTTAGGGAACAAATAGATTTAATTGTAAGTATTGCTTTTTCACTAAATAAGTACAGTTGTATACAGGGGCTTTCAGAGAAAATGCGAGGCCCGGGGCAACTAATATTTTTGAGGCCCTTCAAAAAAAAGACATAA
>WUQG02413711.1:0-15972 GCA_011317285.2 Androctonus mauritanicus | reverse complement strand
GTATCTAATAATATGAGAGAATTAAATTATATTCAAGTGTTCATCGAAAAACAATGTACATATTTTTGATGATATATAAATTAATTGCATATTTGATTTGGCTGAATGTTTACAAAATAACCACAAAAAATAGCAAAATCATTTATTCAAAGTTTTACCTTAATTTAAAATAAAAAATTAATCTACTTGTTTTTAGTAAGCAGATGGTCACACATTAATTTAACATAAATTGATAGAGATATTCCATCTCTGTGCCAATATCTTCTACAGAATATAATATAAACTTTGCACAATCTGTCTTATAAAATTCATAATTTATATAAAAAGCATTTCTTATATCAATAAATTAATTGATAATCTTTAAAAAATTTTCAAATAATCAGAATAAATAAAACTGATAAATTTATATGATTTGTTTCTTACAAATAACAATATAATTCATAGCTGTATAACAAGTTTATTCTTCATGAGAAAAGTGTCACACTCCATGACAAAATTTTAAATAAATTTAGAATGTGGTATGACGAATTTAAATGAATACATTGTTAGTCACTCAATCAAATACGATGCACTTTAACATGCTTGGTGCGTTCATATGTGAACAGTTTTAATAATAACCATATGGTAATGAATGAAGAAAAGAAAACTTAATAATATATTACTACTAATAGTTATCATTTTTTTGTCAGACAACTATTAAGAAGCATTAAGTAAAAAAAAAAAGTCATTGGGTACTAAGTTGGGGTCAGTGAACTGCACATATTCAGTAATAGCATCGGGTTTGATAGGAAGATCTATTAGCATCGACGTACATTTAGTGATGCGAATCCTTGGAAATTTTTATGAAGTTGTGTCCTAGATGAATGTCCTTGACACCTTTTGATCGTTAGTAAAATTATTCGCATCGAGTTCCATTAATCCGTAAGATAATTTAAAGAACACACCTAAAAAAGAATACTTTCTCATAAGACAGTCGTCATAATCATGAATAAATCGTGAGAAAATACAAGTTATTACTCATTCTATCCGCAGAATCACGAAATGATGTAATTCAAAAAAAGTACAAAACAGACACAAAACAAAAGAACCTGTTTTAATATAACACGAATTTTTACTGTTTTATGTTACATAGAATAATTAAATAATACTATACAAGTAACAATATGGAATTTCTGAAGGACTAAAATTTTAGTTTATTGTTAGTAGTAAAAATACTAAAGGTTTAGTGGAGACGTAAAGATTTTTCTAGAAATGCAATACCGCATAGAAGAAGAAAAAATGAAAGCTTACGACTGAGCCGAAGCCTCCCAAATTATGAAACAATCGAGTATCTTTGTCTTCCGAATCACACTTCGTCAAAGAAGCGAATCCGATACACAATAGAGAAGCTAAAACCGGATAAAAGTAGGTCAAGGTGTACATTGGGCGACGTCTCTTATCTTGTTAAGAAAATTCCATCGGAATCACCACATCAATCCTCCCTCCACACCTCTAGGACGTGACGTCAGAAAGGCGACAGCCGTGACCTTGGTATCTTCGGACAGAACTAGCCGGAAGGACGTTGATTCCCGGGTCAAGGTTGACTGCCGGACGTGGAGGTTGTAAATGGATGCGAAAAATTGGGCGTTCTTCACCTGTATGTGGGTATTAGAATTAACGTAATAGATCTACATACTTATCTTTATTAAATTTCATTGTCGAATAAGAATTCATTCACGTGTGCGCTCTTAATAATCCATATATAAATTTACAGTTGTATTAGTTTACTCCGTAATTTATAAATAGGACAAATGTTATTATGCGGTTCGGTTTGTTTAACAGGTAAGGATTTTCGCTTAATGTAATGCTAAACTATTAACCACAAACTGTTATAGGCCTGCAGCAAAATTATTTAATTTCTACGTAGAATACAAAAATAATTTTTAATGGAGGGAGTTAATCGTAATTCTGGAACATAAATCATTTCCTTTCTAAAAAAAACATCAAGTTGATGTTAGCATTTTATTTAGAAGCAAAATCTGGTTCATCTACAAATCTTCCCGGAGTTGTTCATCGTTAATTAGCAGTTTCTTCGTGCCTTGAGAGGAAATAAATTTTTTGTTTTGGGACCACAATAGGTGCCTGGAGGAAACAGTTCTATGCTACTGTGATAGTAAAAACCTGCGTAACGTTTTAACGTGTTCTATTTACTACGAGAGTATTCAATGCTGAATTTTCATACTTTTAACAATATTTTTTGTCCTCAGTTCCAACTTTCTGCTAGAATAACTGTATTTTTTACGCTTTAATTCCCAAAAATTCTTATTATGCAAGAATGTTGGGTGCTGGAGAATATTTAAATACATTTTATATTAAAAAATAAAAAAAAAATTCAAAAATAAGCGAGATAACTTGGCGAGATGCATCGATGAATCTCGCTCTCAAATATTTCTTCAGATTTTTCCCTGAATATTTTCCTCGAAACGAACAGTGAATTATAATATTGTGCTACGAACTATGAATATTCGTGATTATAATTTTAAAAAACAAGTTATTAAATGTTTAAATTAAAGAGAAGTGAAGATCTTAAATTATTTTTGTGTACCAAATGCTATAGTTATCGGTCTTAAGGTCAATGGTAAGAAAATTCAATTTAAAACAGAAAAATTCATTACCTGAAGGCAAATTGACGCATTAATCACGTAAATATCTATTTGTGAAACGTCGACCTAGCAAGAATTTATAAAAACGAGGACACGCGGTTGAAATGGAAAATATTTAAATTAGTGCCTATATCGGAATTTTGGCGAGGAACAATATCGAGGAAACTTTTTGTTTTTAATTGGTGAATGCTATCGCTGGAAATTTTGATTAAAAAAAAAAAAATAGGAAAACATTGGTAAAAGTATTGTTACAAGTTCGGTTTATCTTCGAGTTCATTTTTGGAACCCGTAACGAAACTTTTAAAAGTTTGTTGTCATTAATTATGTATATTATTTCCGTCAAACGTTTAATAAATGTTCGACCTACAAATCGATGATGATCTAGAACTGTTTATGCGGTCCATTTGTTAAATTAATTATTACTTGCTGTTTGGAAATCCCGTTTTGCGAAGAATATTCAGATTTTTGATCATGACTAAACGCCCTCGTGGAATTCTGCAACATTACATTCGAGATATTTTCTATAGATAATTATATTAAAAAAAAAAAAACGTGTCATTGTCTGATAAATTCTGTTCTTCTCATTGTCACCAACGATTTATCTTAAGTGTCAAATGTGGGAATTAGGTCTGATATAATATCTTTCATTGATTCTTATGAGATAGACACGGTTTTATTGTTACATTTGTCACTCCTCCTTTCAGGACGATGTTCGTTTGATTTTGTTTGAATATGAATATTGTAATGCTATGCAACTTCTTTACACAATCAAAATAGTGTTACGTCCTGATATCCGCATACTGAACACTTCTGTACATGAATGAATACAATAAATTTCTATCTTCATGCATAAACAAATCAACGTGATTGAATAATTGTATTAATGTTTGAGATAATGTAAAATTGCAGACATGCACATTGATTTAATAAACATCCATCATAGGATAGGTTGAATTATCTACAGGTCTTCATCAAAGGTGAATTGGCAAAATAAATTACCCTTTATCTTATATGCAGATGAGGTAGATCGGTTAGTATTTTTTTGTCTTCGCGTCATAACATCCTAGTTCTAGATTTTCGAGATATACGCCCGTCGGCATCACCTACATCTAGAGCACTTCCGGGTGATTATCAGTCACGAAAATATTGTTTAAAATCATTACGAGAAAGTTTTATGTGAAGTTTATTTAAATGGTCTGATTCTTTCGGCTTCTTTGAATTGTTTCGATATCGATTACACAAGGAAATCGACGATTTGCCAATTACTAATATCTGGTTTGATATTCCATGTCGGTAATAGATCTGTAATCTCAAAAATGGCGCCATTTCGTTTCTGTAACCATATAAAACGATTTTGATGAAATATAAAAGAAAAATTGAATTTTCTAGCAATTTTTCATTTCGAGTCATCGAAATGACCTCTTTAATTCAACCTCTTTTTCATTTAACAATAGTTGGTTGCCGGAGGAAGTGGGTCAAAGATTATAGATTGGATTCTCATGTTAGGCGGGGTTTGCAAAGACTTTCTCTTTAATATTTTCATTTTATACAGAAGAAGGAATATTAATCACCCAGTTATGACTTCATACTTCTATTATGGTTGCTATATATCATGACTTCCAGTATACGATAATATCACGTGTTATAGAACTGCGTGATACTATAGAAGGGCAGTTATTGCCCTTGCAATCAGTAAACAACACAGTTCAAACTGAATGACCCTAGAAACCTCTATTAAAGCAGCATTTATAAGAACAAACAGGTTTGGGTCTAACTCTTATAGTAGCCCATGGCAAATTGTATCGGTTGCCCCATTCGGCGCCCCTATGCATAGATGATAAATGACGTAAAAATATTTATCCAGGTTAATATCTAGGTGGAGTAGGAAGCGCACACTGAGTTTTAAACTCTAATTTAGTTACTATTTAGTATTAAATTCATTTTCTATGTAGCATTCGACTAATTTGATAACCGACAATCAGATTCCGGAATCCCGTGAAATTTTAGCAAACACAAATGCTGGATTGAAACCACGTGTGAGAATGGCCTAATTTAAATAACATAAAAATCTCCGACGTGACGCACAAACAAAAAGATTTACTTACGAAATAAATAAATGAACATATGTCTAAAATAGATAACTTTCATTTAAAAAACTGCCACAAAAACGATCACGAAAAGGTTAACGTCCGTGACCCGAATCGTCTTTCGATTTCAAATTATTTTTATTTTCCGGATGATAGATAATAATTTTCCTGTTATCCGACAAAGTTCCTTCTGGCTATCGTTTTAAGAACTGTTCTTAAGTCACGCTAAGGTGCAGGGTCACGGATAATTCATAACAATGAAAGTTCGAAAGTCGTCGTTATACGTAATATGGCATCTCGCATCTGTAGACGACAAGATATTTTATACGAGCATTTATATAGTGAAAGAATATATGCCTTGAGAATAAGAGCAAGGTCATCTATGAATAATCTTGCATGTAAAAAAATCTGGCATTTATATTTATTTGTGTTTTTGTACGTAATCACATCTTATATTTTTATAACAAATTTGCGATAATACAAACTGGAGATATACAAAAAATGTACATTATTTTATATGTATTTCCGTACTTTCCTAATACCAAATGGCACAAACTTTTTGTTTTTAGGTGTAATACGCACTTTTTTCCTTGTGAATCATTTAGATAACCGATTGAAAATTGCATTCTTGTGAAAAACGAAAGAATATCAATTATTTTAAACGTTTTAAGGAGAAGTTATATCCTGAATTGATGCACGATCGACTAAATCATCTTCCAAAGTAGAGATCCTTCCGGGTTTCAAAATCATCTGTCAGGTTGACAACCCTCCCCTGGAGGAAAAACACCATAAACACATATTCGATATTGTTGATTATTGCATTGTTCCTTTCATCTGCATCTTATTCCGTTAATGTCAATAACCCGATGACAAAGTAATGATCATTTCATCCACTGAAATTAACCTTCTGTATGTCTTTAATACATTTTGAGGTTATCGAAGATTATAAGTGAATTATATATATATATATTCTAGAAGAATGAGAGGATAATATTAAAAGAATTACAGAATTACATCTCTTTCATCAAGAAGAAAAATTAAATCTAGTTGATCAGATCAAGGCCATAAGTCTAGGTGACCCTTGGATGTCTATTCAGTTAGACAAGATGACACACCCAACCTTTGGGCGTCAAAAACTGTTGGGTTCCTACTCTAGAATATTAACCTTTGATCAGTATTTTATGAATTTATAGAAAAACTAGATTTTTAGAAGATTGAAATATTTATTATTTTCCTGTTCGAGCATAAGAGGATCCTAGCACCTATAGATCTACTTAAGAAAAACTCTTCAAGAATATTGGCAAAATATATTCTGAAGTTCAAACAGAATTAAAAGATTGAAAATATATAGTTTGCCTCTTCCAGATAAGAGTTTCTATACTACAAACGTTAATATTTTCCAACAGGATACAAATGAATGTAAAGTTCTTGCAATTTTCAAGTTATTTTCTTCCATTTTGTAAAAAAATGTCTGAAAACATATTAGTAAATTCGCGGTTAAATTATTGATTTTAATAATTACAACCGATTTCCTCAAATGCAATAAATTCCTTTCAAGATCGTCCAGGCATTTTACACACAGAGGGAAAAAAACTACCTCACCTTCACAATCGTGGAAGCTGTACTTTTAAGTAGGACAAATATTAACCAATGAAACTATTAGTAAGGCGGAGTTAAGAAGAGGCCTATTGCAGACTTCGCTTCAGCAACTTTCTCTCTATTCAGAAAAAAATAATAACCAAAATATAGGTTAAATCTAACTGGACATTAATGCTTGTATAAAAGGTGACATCTGACAGAACTCACCATTTGCACCTGGATTCATTGGCCCAGGTAAGTCGTGGAATTTTTCTCTCCTTCATCGAAATTCTCGACCTGTTTTTTATCGTGTGATTGTGGATGGGGCTAATCATCAGAATTTTCTGTTGCAGGTCGTAAATATGAAGTTACTTGTTATTGCCCTTTTGGCCTTCGGTACGTTCTAATTATTAAATTAATAGTTAATAGACTTACATTTAAGTAAGCTTTAATGATTTAATTTATGATACAATTTATATGTATCTGTTAAATTTCATTGTTCATAATTATTTTGTAACTTTTGCAGGGTCTGTTGTTACTGCAGAACACAGGGTAAGTGTATATCATTAATTTTAATATTAAATGTCATTAATATAATATTAATATGCGAAAATTTGACCATCTTAATGCGAAATATTTATTATTACTGAAGCTTGTATCCAGTTTTAAAATAAGGATCTATCTAAAATCTGATAATCTTCTGAGAATTTTTTAAAGGATTTATCTTATTAAAAAATAATTTTTTTTCTCTCTCGTTTCGGTTTAAATTGCTACTCAGATAATTATATGGTAAAATACCGGTTTAATCTTCATTTATCTAATTCTTTTTTCCTGCATTGTTTGCGCTCTCCTCTGATGATTTCATTAAGGAAACATTGGTTTAAAATGTTTTAAATTGGATAGAATTTATATAAAACTCAAGAACTGTTTTGAATTTCACAGTTCAAACGTCAATTCCCTGGACCCAGAGAAGAGCGTGCTTACGAGTATGAAAGAAGTCGACCGGCCAAAGAGGATCCTCGACCTCCTGCCGAAAGAAGTTTCTTCCAACAAGATGATGGGGCGTATCAAGTTCCCAGACGTCAATTTCAGGCTCAACCAGTTCAACAATACTCTCCATCTAGTAGATCTCGACAACCATCTCCTCCCGTGCAACGATATGCAGCACCACCCGCTCCTGCCCCAGTTCAACGGTATTCCCCACCTGCCCCACCTCCACCTCCACCTGCACCTGCACGATATGCACCAGATCCTGCGCCCGATCCAGCTCCAGCCCCAGCTCCTAGATCACGCCCTGTGCAATACGAAGAGAGTCCTCCACCCAGACGCAAACCAGCCAGTAGACAATACAGAAAAGTAAGAGTATTTTCCTCTCAATGCATTTATTTCTGGTATCCGTGATAGAAGGAAAAATAATAGATCGTTCATCCACATCATTAAAATTTCAGATGAACTTTCCTTTTTGTTTTTCTAAATATACATAACAGCATTCAACAACCTCGTTGGAAGGACACCGTTGCGCATTGGAGTCCTTGATAACTTCCCGTCAAACAAGTTCTTCCGCGAATTGTTTCCTTGTATATCCCCTAAAGAATTCTCTAAATAAACAAAAGTGTAAATTCAAAATCAGGTCAACAGTTAGCTCGACCTTTCTAAATAGAATTTTTGACATTTGCAAAGTATATCTTTGTTAAGATGCTTTTTTACAAGTTTTGAAAATATTATTATTCCTGTTAATCATTATATTATAAAAATTTACTAATTTATTTTGCATATATAAAATAAATAATTAGAAATTAAATCTTTGCAGCCTTCTGGCAGTGCACCTCAACAGCAACTAAATGATGATTATCCACCAGAAGAGGAAGAGGAACAAAAGCCCGATGCATTGACACTACTACTTCAAAATTCTAAATTTACATGCTCATCTAGAAATGACGGTTATTATGCAGATAACAGTATCGATTGTCAAGTTTTCCATTATTGTGTCGGTGGGGCTCGCCATTCTTGGATGTGCCCAGCGGGTACGGTTTTTCATCAAGTTCACTTGAACTGCGTTCCTGCCAGTCAAGACATTTGCAAACAATCAGAAAAATTCCACTTCGTCAACGATTACCTTTATAAAGTAAATATAACTATCGTTGATCAATAATTAATCAATTTATAACTCAATTTTAATTGTAACAATTTTTTATCAGCCTATTCAAGGACCAAACAATACCGTTTTATACCATGAAAAATACTATCCAGAAGGATATTCCATAGGAGATCCTTTGGTACCTCCTCAACCGAGACAAAAGCAAGAACCTCGTTACGAAGTCCAAGAACAGAGTTACGGCCCACCACCACAACAGCAACATGCTCAACCTAGACCACCACCCAGACCAGCAGCACCACCACCTCAATACAAACCTCGACCACCTCCACCTCCACCACCACCATCCCCGCCACGTTCTCAACCTTCCTACAATCAGCCACCACCACCTCCACCTCCACGCCACAGAGCCCCAGCATACAGTCCACAATCTCCACCTCGTTCTGCTCCAAAACCTCGTCCATCTAGGCCCGTATACGAAGAACCTCCTCAGTCATATAGATCGCGTCCAAGTTATGACGATGCACCACCAAGATACCGAGCACCTCCAGCAAATGTTCCTAGAAGACCTTCTTCCCAACAATATAGCAACTACGATAATTCTGCAGGCGTCCAGTACGACGACGAATATTAAGACTTTTTGTTGATGTCTGCAGAGTTAAAAAATGCCCGAACCTACAAGGCTTAAAACATGAACAGTGAATCTGTTTTCCTTAAATTATAATTTTTGTAAATATTGTTCCGAGTGTGGTTTCCAACAATATCAAGAGAAATTGTTAATGATAAACGTACCAAAACTAATCAGGGAGCCATTTTTTATCATACTGGTTTGTCTATTAACAGTTTTTCTAGAGCCCCTTTGTATTCTCATTGAATGGAAGGGGCTCACTTTTTCTTTGACTGTTTCCTATAATAAAAAAAAAAACAGTTTTTCTACCAAAATATTTTTATACACACTTCATTAATTTTTAAATAGTACCGAACTGTAGACATTTTTATAACCATTAACACCTTTAATTCTTTCAGTGTAAAAGAAAACAAATCTAATTTTTTAAACCCATAACGTAACTTATTCATAACAATTTTACTAATAGTAAAAAAATATATATATACATGTCAGACCTCATTTTTAAGCCTTGTTTCAACAAGAAAAAAAATCAAAGATGGATCCAAATGAAGATAGTATCTTAAATTTGAAATTGACCTGTGCTGGTTACAGTCTGTCTACAAAAATGCCCTGAAAACGTTGTAAGGATAGAATAAATAAATAAATAAATACATTTTTTTTAAGATATGTTTTCAGATTGATTCGTATCTGTTAATCTGATCGTGCTCGTTATAATTTTTATGGTTCTGATGAATAAACAAGATTTCAATTCAGAAATAAGCGTGCAATAAACTAGTGACAGGTACTCCCTTAGACACAATCGCGTAATTGTAACCATTAAGAAATATAAACAACGCATTATAAAAACCGTTTTCACTTTCGGTTTGAAGACTTCGCGCGAAAACGCTTTAGTTCTAACAAGGAAATTTAAAACTGGAGATGATTATGACAGTTTTTGTAACATTTTGGAACACGATAAGTGCTTAAAAGATGTTAATGATATCTTCTGAATGTGATTCTTGCCGACCTCTTTAGTCGCTTGTTTTCCCAAAACTCCACCCTTCAAACAGGCAGTTTTGGAATTGGGTCATTGTTATTTCCGCATGAAAAGAACTTGTTTCTAAGAAATATGTTAATTTGTCTCTAACGAACGAACTTTGTTTAAAAAGACAATTATAGCTTAATCTACTGTTTGAACTTCATAAAATACAATAATAAAACTTTTGAAATGGTAAACAATAAATTTCTATAGAAAGTTTTCTGGTTATCCTTTCTAAATATGAAACTATAATAATATATATACATATATATTCTTTATTATAGACGATATATCAACAACAAAACACACTGTTTTTATTGCAATAAATTTTAATGATTTCAAAATAGTTTTCATATCAAAAATAGTTAATATATCACAAAATTTTACAAATCATATTTAAAATTCTTTGGTATAACAATAAATTTAAATGTAGTATTTTATTTATTTAATACAGAGAATGGTTTTACAGATTTTGAGATCAAGTTTTGTTACATTTTATTGTAGAACTTCTAAATATTGTGATATTAAAAATAAGTACAAAAGTAAGTACAAAAATGCAAATTTCAATTTTTTCATTTACTTTATATACTATATATAAAATATCAGAAATATTACAGAATAATTCTAAATATTTCAAAAATAGCATTAAAAAAGCATACTACATTGAAACAAAATTTTAAAAATTGTTGTGTTTTATTATTATGATGGCAGAAGAAATTTATTGAAATAGTACTGAATTTGCAATATTTTCAATGTATATAAGATATAAAAATTATTTTCCAAAGAAAATAAAGTTTTTCAATTAGTAGGATAAATTTTGTATTTATTTATTAGACTGCTAAGTTAGAATTGAATTCAGCATTTAAATGAATATTTTGAAATATAGAAACCATGTTATCATTACAAATTGTTGAAATATTTAATACTGTATTACATAAATATATATATACTGTACAGTACATATTTAATTTATTATTTAATCTAAATCAAAGATGATATAAATTAATTATGTGAATTTGTATTATATTCTTAGTTAAATCAGGAACTATTAAACCATTAACACATTTTTGGTTTGATTATGTTCTTGGTTTAACCAAGAACATAATCAAAAATGTGCATTGATATGAATACTGATATATACCTGAAATTGCTAATAGATACAATATTTGATTATATTATATTAGCATAACCTTATATATATTTTTGGATATTTGTTTATCTTTAGGTATGTATGTGTCAAGTAATCTCATAAACAGTAGAAGCTATAACTGAAAAATTTGATAGGATTCTTTCTGATTATCCAATTTAAATAATTGGCCTATTCAATCATATTATAGAATAAGCTTTGTTAAAAAATGCCAAGTAATCCAAAACGCCACAAAATTTTAAAAAATGATCAATAGATGGCACTATATGTCAAATCTTCAGTCTGGAAGGTTTGTTTTCCTTGATGACACACAACACCAATTGTTAATTAGGTTGTTAAACTTTGTAGATTGTTGAATTATTCAAAATTTTTTTAGAAACTTAATTCTAAAAAATTAATCAAGAGCACAATTATTTAAGTTACATAATTTGAAAGAATTGTTCCAAATATGGTGGTTGCATCTTACATCATTTAGAGATTACTAAACATAAAGAAACATACAATCCAAAATACAATATATAAAAGATATTTATATTTTTCGAATGAAATTAATTTAACTATTGTTTATTATTCGTAAAACAGGTCTAGTATAGTACTGCCCATATATGTATAGTATCAGAAAAATATATTAAGATTTTGAATAATCCAGCTATAAACTAAATTTTACAAGTTACAAGGTGGTGGCTGCAATATACAAATTCTTCTCTTTCTAATCATCCTTCACTATTTTCCAATATGTTAATGACATTTTACATTGCTTACTATAACAAGATTGTATAAGTGGATATGAGTGAACACCTACATTAAAAGGTGGTCCTAAACTTTGTTTAATGAATGCTAGCTACTGTTTTTCAAGACACCAATTGTAATGACTTCAAAAAATTAGGCAGTTCTGTTACTAAATAAGTCTTCCATTTTATACTGTAATAAATGTTCAGTAAGAACATTTTTCTATCATATGGTGATTAAATTAGTTTAATAGTACAATAATATTTTTAAAAAATATGAGGTTTGAAACAACAAATAAATCAATGCATGAAATAATTTTATAATTAAAAAAAATTCTTCTTGGGGCAATAAATATTGGCAATTATGATTAAATTTTGGTATATATAATATATAATATCACAGTAGTACTAATCTTAATATATCTCTAAATAAATTTAGTTTAAGAAGAATCATAAGTTATGAATGCTATATTAAAGAAATTGAATAGTTTAGTTAGATTATATCAAAATAAAATAATCAGATGTGAAAATATGAGTTTTCACATCTGGCTTAAAAGAACAGAAATTTTTAAATGGAATGTGAAAGTATTGTGATATTAAACTATGTGAATTTTTGATATAATGTATTATTAAGCAAAAACAATAGATTTGAATTATTTACAGCAATCATCTAAGAGGAAGGTCAAAATACTGAATACAAAAATGATTTTTTACTTCCTTCTATAATTCAGTTAAATGCATCATTCAAATTGCTGATGCAATCAAATAAATCATTCAGCAACTGAATTACAGAAGGCACTCAATAATAAAATGTTCAAAATGCTTATCATGTTAGCAGATATAAAATAAACAGTTTTTTCTAATAATTTTTTTGATAGTAATAATCAAGTTCTTTGGGCTACTATGCATTTTAATTTTTTTTTTTTCTCTCTCTCTCTCTCTTATTACAAAGAAGTCTAAGCTGATAGCAATATGATTACTATATTTATTTATATATCAAGCAAATGAAACAATATCAAAATCCAAATACAGTATTTGGTTATTAAATAATTGCTAAAGTCTTAAATATAAATCTCAGGATAAGTAATTTAATTAGAAAATATATGTTTGTTATATATGCATATTATATTCAAGAAACCAAAATTAAATCATGCATTAAAGTAATTAAAAACAATTTAGTGTATTAAATTATCAGAATTCTTTTCTATTTTCAAATCATTTTATGTATAATACTAATTAATTTTCTGAACAAATTATAATTACACATTGTTTGAATATGTGTAAATATATAAAAAAATAAATATATATGTTTAAATATTTTAAAAGATTCATATAAATGCTAAAACCTATTTTAAACACAGCAGCCTAAGGATAGCTTAACTGAAATAAAGTTAAAAGATTTATTATTGAAAATATTTTATTCTTTCTTATATTTAAAATTTTTCAAGTTTCAAGGAATTTTAGCATGAAATTTTGAAGAATGAAAAGCCTGATAAAAAAATTATAATTATTATTATTATTATTCCTAACATTTCACAAATTTTAAAATTTTAATGCATTTACTTGGTCTTTAAAATTTGTTAGTAATAGATAATGGTGATTCTGATTTGTAATATAGTGTATATTGAGGTATGTAGTTGTATTTAAAATTTAATTATAATTTAAATAATAATAATGACTTTTATTTTTAAAATTTTAAATTTCAATATAATGATATAATATGATTAGACTAACTTATAGAAATTATACTTTTCTGAAAGAACAATGAAAGTAATACAAAATAGAAAAGAAATAGGAATAATAGTAAAGTAACAAATAATAGCATTGAAACTGAATAATAAAATGCACAATTTATTCTAAGTGAAGCTATTTTATGTTTTATTATATGATATTATTGATTAGCAATTCATATTTTTAATAATGAATAATTTACAGAAATATAAATTGTACAATCAAATATACCATCAAGAAATAGAGAAACTTTAAAAATTTTCTATATTATTTATGATATAAATCCAAAACTTCATTACTAGTGATAGAATACTGTACATGTTTAAGATTTCCATTGCCTTATAATATTAAAAGAAATTATTAGCTTCCTACATAAAAATAGGAAATTGTAGATATGCTGAATATTCATTTTGAAAAAAATTACTTAAAAATAGCATTATATATAATTTATCATCATCTTTCCTTAACATTATTTTCATTAATTCAATGGAAATAAATATGATAAATTACATTTTAAAAAGTCCTTTTGGAATGCTCTGAAAGAATAAAGAATTTCTTTCTCAAAACATTCTAGCAATGTTTGTCTTCAATAAAGAATTAAAAGAAATCTAAAATGAAAAAGAGCGATTAGAAATAATTTATAAAGTTATTAATAAAATTTTAAGAGGTGGAACAGAATTGTTCTATATTTAATTATTTTGTGAGATCTAAGAAAATATATTATGTAAATTTATTTTGAAAAATAATTAAATATATGAAAACAATATGATAAAATATTATGAATCCACAAATTTAATATATTTGTAAATTTTAAGATTGAGAAATATAGAGATATCTTAATGAAATATATTACATACTAAAAAAATACTAATAAAACATTAATTTAGAATTTTAATACTGCTAGCATAAATTATTTATTTTGTTATAAATAATTTTCAAAAACATTGTATTTAATTCTTTGATTATTTTTAATTTTTTAAAAATAAATCAGATTCAATAATAATTAAAATTTTGAATGAAAATAAACAAATTAAGTTTTTTTAGTTATAAAGTTTAAAATATTTATCACCATTTATTTTTTTGTGATTTAAATTTTAAATTTTATGATTCCATCTTGTTCTGTTTAAGATATAATAAGAAAGCAAATCAGTTATAATATCAAAATCAAACACATTATATTTATTTGCAAAATGATTGCTTCCATCTGATAGATATCACAAAGAATTTTCAAAATATGATCAAATACTGTAACTTTTGTGGCATTTTGCCATTTTTTTCTATGTATGAAAAGCAAATCAAATCACTAAATTTAAGGAATGTAAGATACATAAAAAGTTATATGCAGATTGTCCTTAACTTATAATAGGATTCAGTTTGAATTGCCTTAGTTATAAATCAGTGTAGTTAATCAATGCCTGTTATAAATCAGTGATGTTTAAGTTAAAACTACTTCATATTTATGAATTGCTCACTATTATTATTTACTATAGCACAATAATCATCATATCAAACTTAACAAACAGAAAATCAAAGTAACTGGACACAAAATAGACACTTCTATTATATTAAATCACAATATTTGAATATATGAAATGCATTTCACCAATCATAGGCTTTTTAATTAAATCATATTCATACGTATAAGTGCTATCATAAGTTGATAGCACTGTAAGTTGAAGATGATCTGTATATTGTGCAAAATGATTTCAACAGAAAATTCATCTATATCTGATAATTATAAAAAAACAATATATGATTTTAATCATGAATAATTTTTACTAATGAGAGAGCAATCTAATTAATTTCAATTACAGTATATAAAAATAAAAACCAGAAAATCAATATAAATACAATATTAATTATTTCTGGCAAATAATTATATTAATATTTATAATTTAAATTTTACCTATGTTGATTTTTATAGGTTCATAAAAAGCATTCAAAATTTAATAGTTTTTTGACTTAGAAAAAGATGGGAAAGGTTTCTAATCAAACTCTACAGCAAAGCATAAAAGTTTTACATGGTAAAACATTTTTGGACATAATGCATCCCTCATCAATACCATATATCTCTATGCTAAACAGTTAGTATTAGCTAAATTCAAACTCAGTTGAATTTAGCTAATACTAACTGTTTAGCATAGAGATATATGGTACTGATGAGGGACGTATTATGTCCGAAAATGCTTTACCATGTAAAATTTTTATGCTTTGCTGTAGAGCTTGATTAGAAATTGGATAATAAAAAGCAGTGTTTAGTAATCTTATTCTATAGATGGGAAACGTATTTACATTATGTATTATATATATATATATTT